>JAARMF010000139.1:49497-69580 GCA_022844705.1 Toxascaris leonina | reverse complement strand
CTGTGCATTTTTGAACGCACAGGACATAGTGATCTTAATCAATGCATGAATTCAAGACTGATGACAAATGATGGATCAACAAGCAGAGTTGGTGATATCCCATATTTTATTGTGAAATAAGTTTTATCGCACTACTGGACACATTTATCGTATATATATATATATATATATATATATATATATATATATAATGTTTAAGGCTCTAATGAAATAAAAGCTTGTGAAAATTATGACGAATTTCAGTGCAGACAGCAACTACAATATAACAATCAGTACAAAAGCGACACTGCATTATAGCGGTGAGGTTACTTGGGAACCTCCAGCTATCTTCAAAAGTATGTGTCAGATTGATGTGAGATGGTAGGTACTCTTTTTTTTGGGAACTTTTATTTCAAATTTGGATGGTAATTTCGTTTGTTATACATTTTCCATAAAAAATGAAAATTCGAACTAATAACGTCGATATATGAAAGCTATGAGCTTAATGGAAGTAAAACCTTCACAATACGTTTCACTTCTTTAACAATAGATGGGATAAAACTCAATGCGCTTGCTAGGATTATTGACAAAGAGGCAGAATTAAGTGGAGAAGAGAGCAGTTACAACGAATGAACAAAGGGCGAAAGTTGTATCTATAAAATGGTGAGAAAAATATATGATAAAGGTACAAAGAATTTGCATCAAATGATTTCGCGGTTTGTAGTTTGATTTATAAAGCACTATGAAAAACTTTGCTAAACTTATTTTCAGGTTCCCATTCGATGAGCAAAAATGCCATTTAAAGGTTAACTTCTTTATTTTATTTTCTTCCAGCCTGAAAAACGAAGAAAAATTATTTGATCGAAATTTGTGTAGTCAAAATTCCAACGGCAAAATATTGTCTAACGTTCGAAATACTCAAAATATATGAACGCAGATGAAAGTTAACAACATATATCGTGTAGCTCAATGCCAGTTTCACATTTTATTGTTACGCGTATTTTATTGTTACGGCCGCTGAAATCATTATTTTCAATACAAATGAATGCCTACAGAGGAGTATACATTTAGGGAAGTGGCATCTATGTGAACACTGCAGCAAAGGTGGACCAAAATGACAGTTGAGCAAGCATATCCGAGGGCATGTCACTTTTAGATAACAGCTTCTTTTAGTTGATTATAGCGCAGACGAATTCTCGAGAGTGAATTAGACCGTGCTATGCATAGTTTAGTGCTCACGGTATAGCACAGTATATCACTTTACTAGCAACTATCGCAACACAATTTGTTGCTTTTTAGTCAGCGTCTAAAAACAAGAGAGATACCTCTAGAAATTATTGTGCGCTTTGCTGTACTATAGTGAATGTATACTAAATGATGCATGCGGTGGTGTACTTAACCATCGAGAATTTTACTCGGGCTACAGCACACCGCGAAGAGCCACTCTATTTTGGAAAGGAGGGACATTTTAGCAACGATGCTAATCATTGATTTGTAGTTGCAGGACGAATTTATGCAAATTCATGTTAATGAAAATCCACGAGTGGTTTCATGTGGAAAATCTAGAGGTTAGTCAGCTCCCCTCCCTTTGGAACGCCCCTTGGTGGGTGGTCCACCAACATAACGTGTAGTTTGTGCACAAAGGCAACAAAGCAATTCCGCCTTAAGGACCGAACAAGTGATCCGACATGCACGACCGGGAAGTGAAAATACAACTTATGCCACCTCACATTGCATTTGAACTTCCCTCTTGTCCGCACCAACCAGTCATCCAAGCAACATTACTAAGAGCTGCTATTCAGTTCGGGTCATGGACGTATTCGGAGGATTTGCTCGTACTCGAACTCCTAGATGGTGAACCCCACTATGAACTCGAAACAAATGAATTCGGAGAAGTCGATAATATAACAATTGTTGACGATGGCATCGGTGAGTGTAAAATAGAATATGCGGCTGAGGACAATAAACTCAATACTTTAGTGCAAGCAAACGTGCAGAAACAATTACACAGTAAACGTGCAAGATATGAGGACATAACCGGAAACGAATGCAAAAATACACAGCGACATGCTAATGCATCTGATAGCATGGAGATGAATCAAGAAAAAAACTTTCATCAAAATTATTGAAAATAGGCGGAAAGATAAACGGAAACACTAAAAGCAAAGCGCTTTTTTGCTTACGAAATGAAGTCTGGATGATGAATAAATACTCGGCAATAAACGATATACACGAAATTTACAGCTTTTTAATGCGGCAGTGGGTAATATTAAGCAACGAAGCTGTGCAATAGACCTGCTGTTTGTCGAATGGACTAGGACATTCCGATTTTTGGCACATCAGAGGATCACATGATGAACGTGCTTCATGAATCATCCCAGATTTAGACGTGTCGCACTGATTTCCTTGTTTATTGGGGTCTTTCGTATGGAGATGCTTCTAAAGGAAAAATTTGCCATCAAATAGTTGGCACGTTTATCAACCAAAATTTGCATCTTCTTATTAGCCTACCTGTGGAATTATTTACTTCGTATGGTACCGTTATGTACTTGAGATCTTCATATCTGCTCATTGTGCGATTATTTAAAAGGCTCATTGATGAAGCTTATAATCTAATGTAGCATACTGTGTAAATTAAGAGGCATTAATGAGAAACGGATACAATGCATGCACTTCCGAAACTCTCTACTTCGAAGCGCTTGCCGTTTGAGGAAAGATAGCAAAAAATTTTCACCTCAGTAAATGTCAGCTGCTTCGGTTTTCGGGATTGCGTTATTTACGCGCACTTATTTTCTTATATTTGAGATACAAACAATGGCCTAACGAAAGGAGGAATATTGCGTTTCAGCCTCCTGATTCCCTCCTCCACATCTCGGGATAACCTACGGGGTATTAGAGGGAAATGACGGCTGCGGTTGAGTGAAAAAAATTTTCAACTTCCTTTGCTCATCCTTAAACAAATGTTTTCGAAATGCTCGGATGTGGGGTTCAAATTCAAATCTGTTAGTTTCCGCTTCAAATCCGCTTCTTTAGCCATATCCAATACAATGAATGCGTAAATCATGAAAGCCGTAATTTTTACTGGCTGCTTAAATGTTTGGAAAAATTGTCAGCTTAATCTTCACTAAAAACCTCACGAAAAATCACTTCAGAGATATCATTCTACCTGTAGCCGTTCCAATGCCTGAAACATTAGCAAACTGATTTAGATGGTTGTGAATGGTTTTTGCCGCTGCTACTTTGTTGATCGCTAGGGCTAGCATGATGCTATTTGAGGACTTTTTTGAGTGCTACGTTACACGAAATTTTGGGGCATTAGAGAATCCATGTAAAATTTACGGATGGCTCCGATTTGCAACAAACATTCTAGGGATCCATCTAACTTCATCGGCCTACTGGTCCACAAATTTAGGTCGCTGGCACGCTGCGAACTTCCGGTGACTCGATTAAGCTTCTCCCCTTCCGGTAAATTTCTGCGTATCCCTACATATATCCTCAAATGTAATAAATTTACAGATCTCTCCGACTACTATCCGTCAGTGGAATGGGATATCATGTCCCGAGTGGCGATACGTCGGACGAAAAACTATCCAAGCTGTTGTCCTCAAAGCGACGCCTACATTGATATTATGGTTGGCAACCTCGGATCATACGTCCCTCCCCTCCCCGCCCCCCCCCCCCCTCCCTCACGCATGTTAGGAATTGCATAAATGCTGAAGACGATAACACATTACCAACACCAATCTCTTAATGTTATGTATAGTTAAAACGGTGTAATGAATTTTTTTTGAAAGATCACGGCTGTCAGCTAATTCGAATGTTCAAATTTCTAAGGTTTATGGACGCACACAACGCAGAAGTATACCGTGACGATTTCTTACCTTTCGGATCGTTGTATATTAAAATAATCTAGAACTGCAGCTACACAAAGGCTCTACAAAGGGCACAACTTTGTCTAAATCATAGAAAAGAATTTCAGTATTATTTGGAACTGCGCAGAAAGCCGCTATTCTATACGGTGAATCTCGTTTTTCCATGTGTGGGGATTTCATTCCTCACGATTCTTGTCTTCTATCTACCTTCCGATAGTGGCGAAAAAGTCACTCTATGTATATCGATTCTTGTCGCGCTTACTGTCTTTTTCCTGCTACTGGTTAGTTCTCCCTATGTTCATCAATTATTAAAAGTGATGCACATTTGCAAATTGACATGAAACCAATTCTGTTTTCATCCTATTATCAAATCTATCAAATTTTGCAGCTTCAAGAGAAATTCATGATGCATTCAGGTGGGAGTAGTTAGCGAAGATAGTACGATGCAAAGTAAGATACCTGTGCCTCTAGATTACTTCTGCATTATTTCAACTTCCACGAGCAAAAAATATTTTCGATCTATCTAATTTTCAGAGCTCTACAATTCGATCTGGAATCGAAAGAGGATTTTGTATATCAATCTTGGCTTCATGTACCTCGTGAAGCTTAATGTCGGAGGAAAGATATCTCAATGCGAACGCTATGAGATTCGACTCTATAATAGATCCAAAAATAACAAATTACTAACGAAAAAGCTTATTCAGTTTATTGGGTGGACAGGTGATGTACCTGTAACAATCGTTTCTAAAAATGTTGGTTCAAGCAAAGTTTCTTCTCAGCAAAAAGGTTCCTGCATATTCATTAGTCGTTCAAATCTCTCCGTTGTTCTTTCAGAAAATGTCAACCGCATCAGTGCAGCAAGTGAGTACGTAGAGTGAGCAATCGGGATTCGCTGAGATGCGTTCAACTCTAAAACATCATTGTCCTCATATTTATAATTGCAGACTGAGATTATTCCGGCAACAAGTATAAGCCTTCCACTCATTGGAAAATACCTTCTTTTCACAATGGTTATGGTAACGCTGAGCGTTGTCGTCACCGTCATATGTGAGTTTCTGATGTCTCATATATTGGGATTAAAGACTTACTTCTAAGATGAGGGCCAGAATCCACTTTATCTATCCAAAAAGTGGAGCTATCTTTTTGTAAGTGAGACCTCGATTCAGTTTCCTTGATACTTCTAGTGATTATAGTCGTTAGAAATGGCAAGGGGGAGTGTGAGAAAGAAAGTTGCTCTTGAAAAAGCTTTGTGCCAAGGCTAAAGAATAAGGACCAACAAGTTAAGGAGCATGTAATCGAAGTTGACACCTTCTTGCCAATCGGTTATGCCGATTTTCAGGTGATAATGGAACAATATTACTTAATGCAGTTTCTAAGTAAGTCACTTGTTGCACAAACCCTAAATGAAGTTATTCGTGAAAAGCGTCGGTAACACAGATACTTTTGTACTCGTCGATGGGGAAGCGCCATTATCGAAAAGAAACGAACCACTATGGAACTCTTTACGACGATCATAGAAAGAAATTTGTGAAATGTGCCAGAAGGGTGGGGGTGGAGGCAGAGGGGAGGAGACATGATGTGCGATTAATGATAAAACCAACGTTTAGCTAATGCACCGACTAATGAATACAACTGCTTGCAGCATTGAATCTTCACTTCCGTACGCCTACAACCCATCGTATGCCTGAATGGGTGAAATGGCTCTTTTTGAAATTTTTACCGAAAGTGCTATTCATGAGAAGGCCACTCGCCGATACTGATGACTCCTATAGAAGGGTCAGTCAACGACGTGGAGACAACTGTTAGCTGCTACTAATTCTACTGGTTGTGAGATATGGAGAAATTCTCAATAGCATTTGGAACGGATTCGTTCAACATGTGGAACGGATATGGCAAACAAGAGGTTAAAGCAAGATCATAGGATAAAGCCATAGATTAGTAAGGATCTCCTATAAACCATACCGTCCCAAAATATTGACCCAAAGATCTCTTATAAACCATAACATTCAACAGAAATTTAGAGAATTGGAAGGCAGTCTAAAATCGGATATTTTTTGAGGAATAAATGTATTTGTGTCGTCACATATTCCAGCCAAATAAAGACAGCGCTTTACGTTCACAGTCATTCATATCTGATTACAAATATAATAAACTCTTGAAAACAACTAGTTAAGGGCGCAAAATGGTTTATGATGGATAGTATATAGAATTCAGTAACCTCAAGAAAACTATTAACCTTACGTAAGCGATGCATAAACAGAGCTACTGCAGTTTGAGTTCTCGTTGCACAGTGAAAACAAAACGCGATCTGAGCACTACATGAAGTTTGATTTCCTCTGAAGACGACATCGGAGGAAATTATATTCCACCTAAGAACAATGTTCCACTCGGTGGGCATTACCGTATCTGCTGCTACTGAGATGCCGCTTGAAAGCTTTCGCTAAAATAGCTAATGTTCTGAAATGAGCGCACATTTCAACGTTAATTTATAGCACATTTAGTTGCACTTATATGGCACTAATCGATCGCATCTCTGCGTCTAGAAGTAGCCTCATAATGTCAAGAATATTGCGTTTCCTAATTGTTGCTCAGACCACAGTTCAACCTTACGATCAACGCCTTTAATGTTGTTGGTGAGATTTTAAATCACTTTCAAGAACTAAAATCCACGTTTCTTCTCGTGACATGAAAGGTTGGATAGGCTACTGTTTTTACGAAAAGGAAAAAACAGGTGAGAAGGTTGCCATCAACTACCACGAACATCGCGTAAGTCGTGACATTGGACGAGCGCTGTCAGCGTCGCCCGTTGATGAACGCATTCAGAAACTGTACTACTCACCCGCAGTCGTTAAAGCATTCGAGAACGTGTGCTTCATCGCTGAGCTGCTCAAAAAGAAGGATCGCGATGATAAAGTGAGTGTCTATAACACGCGTCTTTCAATAAACCTTTTTTGGTAAGTGAGCTTTCTTTGAAAGCATGTCAAGGGACCATTTCCCTTCAGTGGCCTCGATACATTGGCATCCTTAGCCGTTTGTGTTTTCCCACACATTTTCGTTGCTGCGCTTACTGTTTTTGGCCATCGTGTTCTCTACAGATTGTTTGTCACTGCCTTGCTCCTTGTGTTCTCCTTTAATAAACTGGGCATTTTAACTAAGCTTTATGGCAAAAATCGTTTCAGAATATCCAAGTGTAAGAAAGCTGTTGCTGTTCAAAAACCTTTAAAAAATCTTTTTTTCCAGCGCAAATACGCCAGCCGGCCCCACATTACGCTATAACATCGCTTCTGCGAGCGCATGAACACACAAATCCTCACTTTCAGTGAGGATTTGTTATAAAGCTTAGTTAAAATGCCCAGTTTATTAAAGGAGAACACAAGGAGCAAGGCAGTGACAAACAATCTGTAGAGAACACGATGGCCAAAAACAGTAAGCGCAGCAACGAAAATGTGTGGGAAAACACAAAGGGAACGGTGATGAATGACGGGTTGAAAAAAAAAATTTACAAATGGTTTCAGGTTGACGAAGATTGGAAGTATGTGGCGATGGTTCTAGACCGGCTATTTTTGCTGCTGTTCTCGTTTGCGTGCTTTATTGGAACGGTGACCATTCTGCTACAGGTATTTGTTCATCTTCTAGTTCCTGGAATAGAAGGCCCTTCCTGGTCTCCGAAACGGAAAGTTATTTGTTGCGTGTGAGGTTCTACTCTTATGGTAGAGTACAGCTTTTGACAGCTTTCACATTCAACTGTATCTGCTCTATTTCTGAAAAAGAGTAGCAGTTATTTTTTGTGTATCAGTGTATCAAACAGTAGGTATTTGTGACTTTTTTTATGGACTGTAAGCAAATCAGGGCTCGTTGCTAGGATAGATGCAAATTTGGAGATTTTATGGAAGTGATTTACGATGATAGCAATGTCAAAAATCGAGAATTTTATCAACATAAGAGATAAGTAGTTGAAGTTTTAGACAGTTGTAGGAAAATATCGTAATGATTGGGAAGCTTTCAAGAAAGATCGCTCAAAAACGCATAACTTACGGCGACTTATCTGTCATCGAATGCTAATCGCAGCAGCACATCACAAAAATAGTATCTGACAATTTCGCAATTTCGATTTTTGAATTCCCGCCATCGAGAATTTGTTACTCCAGAAGTGCTCGTAAGCAGTTCGATGGTGAACATTTATTTGCACAACTTGCAAACAGGAAGTAGTGAAGAGCGAATTTCGCCGGAAACCTGTAGTAGCTTCGAAGAAGAAGGTTGTATATTCCGAACGACATCAAAATATGTTTGATTGCTTGATTGAGCGAAATGAAAAGTAGCGAGAAAAGCCACTCGAATAGATGCAACAAGACAACCCTACAAGGCCTCTAAACGCCGGAATAAAATGTTGCGAAATTTTGTGCTTTCTGCAGCGAATTTACTTCAGTACTTAAGTGTGTCAATAAGGACAAAGCAAGTGAGGAAGCGCACAAATAGCAAAACATGTGCAATTGCATTCGGCTGTCCTCACCACGAAATTTATAGGCAAAACAGGATGCTGCTAACGATCGGTGATGGGTTTTATAGTTTATAGTTAGCAAGAACGCATGAAACGTGTGAGAAAGCGATCTAAAAGACCAAAGAAATGGTAAACCTTTGGCAGCTGTGGTTAAGTGCACCACCTGTCCAAGTAAGCTAAAGCAGACGTGACGCATTTACGCCCTGTCAAATCACCGTGAGATCTCATTGTACTTTTGAGGTCCCTTACTCCTCATCACCACTGTGCGGTTAAACAACAAGAATTCTTAACTCGTTGGACATTCTTGCAGGCTCCCACCCTATACGACAGTCGCGAGGCAATCGATCTGCAGTATCGGCCGGCTAACATCTCAACTCCGATCACCCAATAATTTACATAAATCAAAAATAATAAAAGAATTTTAGCTCATCTTTTTTGCATTTGCATATGCTATTGCAGTTCTATCTATGCACATCTCACAATCTCTCTGATCGAAAAACGTGCAAGTGGGCACAGTCATGCAAAAGAGAACGATAGGCTAGCTGACAGGATTTTCGAGACCGAATCGCGTACGTCGCTAGAAAAAGAATGCTCCTGTTCTTGAAAACAATTCTTGAATTACACCACCTGCTCCCTACGTTTTTTTCTGATTCCGCAACCCCTTCATTCTCACTCTGTGACGTTTTTATCGTGCCACCGAACCACATATTAATTGTAGCATCATCGCAAATTTGACGTTTGAGAAAATAGCTGAAGGCGAAATAGGACGATTCAATTGCGGTTTTCCGACTTCTTGCGAAATGCATAAGAAAATCGAAAATTGATCGACAAAAACCATTCGACTTGACAATTGACGACCATTACCTTCACGGATAAGATCGCGTTTGTAATATTTTCTGCTGTGCCTGCCTGGTCCCATTTTTCGGTAACTCTTGGCGCCACTTCATCCTCGTCTCCTTCGCTATTGCCTTGCTGATTTTCAAGGAACTTCGATAAAGCATTTCAATAGTCCTACGTAGGACTACCGCAAACTCCGTAATTGCCAAAAGTAATGCATTCCGATTTCTCCTTCTTCCTCTTTTTTCGCATCCGCAAACCATTGCTACACTTCAATGCCACACGACTAATCTGACCAAAAAGCAGCATAAGACGAGCGAGAATGCTTCCCCCACACGTTTTTCGAGCCAATATCCGAGCTGTTTTCATTGCAATAAGAAAACAACTATAAAATTGTTTCGTGTACCGCTTTGCATTTAGTAATGGGAATTGTTGCCTACGGCGTATGATATCAGTATCGTATATCGGCCAACCAAACCAGCAGTACAAGTCATTGGCTGTGTTCATTTCTGTCCTCCACCATTTTCGTAGAGGGCAGAACTGTTAGATCTATGTGTCTTTAGATATCGTTGCTCAGAACGCAGTCTTGTATTTTGAGTAAATAAACCTCACAGTGGCTTTGATAATGATGCGCAATGAATCTGATGCATAGCGGATGCAAACTGAGAAAGTAACACCTCCGTTAAATGTGGGAGGTAACTAGAGGTAATATATCCGATAAAACTGTTATACGAACGTTTCACATTTACAGCAATTGCGCAAGTTTTAGATTATTACGCAAATTTGTTGCCGCCAAAGTTATATTTCAGAAACACATCGATAGAAAACGAAAATTTTTTGATTTTGACGAGTTGAAGATTTAGAAGAAACGAAACACTGTCAATCAAGAAAGTAATGCAATAAGGTTGACAAAAACAAAAAAAGACAACGTACTCGAAAAAAAAATTGAGACCAAGGTGGTCATATGAATTGGAACGAAAAGAGGTATTCATGAAATAGTGACAACGCTAAGTTCTCGAAGATTCACTGCAAAAAAAAGTGGAGAAATAATATGGAAAAATGAAGCTTTTGAATGAATTGATTAATCGACAGCAACAACTTTAGAAAAATTAAAAGAAATATGAGGCTGCAAAAATCGACCTAAACATTTAGCACATCGTAATGGCAAACCGATCAAATAATACGATAATAAAAATATAGCCATAAACGGCTTCGTTAGCTGGAATGTAAAATCTATAGCAGGTTCTTTTCGAATGTTGGTGCTCTGAAATGAGATGCAATTTGACAACTTCGCAGAAAAAAAAAAGAAAAATATATTTCTCGAGTTGTATAACAGTCGTAGGGCACAATTTGATCAAGCGCGCATAATATTTCCCAACAACGAAAACTCGAAAGAGACGGCTAGCATCGGATAGCGGCAAGTGGGTAGGAGAGGACGAATTCCTTCTTTCCCCCTCCAAGCCATCGAATTAGGTGAAAACTTTCCGCAATTTGCAAACTGCGTTCTTCGCGCTCTCTAGCATAGATGTATTTACCATTGTCGAAAGGCTTCCATCATTTATTGCCGACCCAGTCTGTATTACTGTACTCCTATACGGTCTCCTTATTTGCTTTCTGATGCTCGATTGTTAAAGAATGTCGAGAAATGCTCGATCCACCCTGCTTGTCGCACAGCTCACCGTGACTCACAAGAGCCAAATTGAAGGGGCCAGGTCGCTATGGGCCAAATCGCTAATCTTCAACCTGGAATCACTGCAACATTGCAAGCTGAAACGTGATTCGATCGTTTTGTTTAAAATTGTGCGCGGAATTCCGATATCCGGCTCGCAAAAATACTTCAGCTTGCTTTTCCCCATATTGACATCGTCATCAGTTCCAGCCCACCAGAATATTTTGCACCACAAGCAATCTGCACCCGAAATTTGTTACCTACCAATATCGTCAACGCATTTTTTCAGCTTCCAAACTGTGGCTGAGTCGTTTCGATCTTCACACTGCTGCTGCTCTTACGTATTGAATGTCTGTTCGTTCAGACTGTTGTTTTACGAATTTTTCACTCTTTCTTATTGCTCGCGTACATATGCTTTTTATATGTTTAAACACTGTGATATTGAAATAAAAATAAACAAATAATGAGCTTTTGCTTGATCATTCCCTCATTTTATTCAGCTTGCGTCGAGCAGCTCAAAAAATTTTGTTTCTTTCATACGGCACTTAAGATATCCTTCTCTAAATATATCACGTCTTCCCTCCGAAAATAACAAATTTTTGAGGCGATCGCTCACATTATCACCGACGAAAAAATTTTGACAATCTAATGCGCATTGCATGCGTAACGCTGAATACCGCTAAAATTCCTATGAACAAGCAAAGTTAAAGCAACCACACTGTAGACTTGTAGATTCATGCAACGAAACAAGCCTCATTACGAGTTGGCTCGACGAAAACGTTTACGACAGGCGGTCATGAAATTCCCGTTATCGCCATGGAAGAAGAGATTATTGGTTATCGGCGTCGATGCAGTGGGTGAGTCCTCCTCCATAGTACACCACAGACCGAGCAGGACTCTTTGATCTCGCTGCACCTCTAGCTTCCGACGATTTTCGGATGTTCTGAGTCCGGTTTTTCTGAATCTACGGAACTAGAGCCGGAACCGGATCAGCTCGATCTGTTGCGCGGTTAGAGTGATGATGTGTTGGATGCTCTCTGTTGATTGTGGTCACGTGTTCCAAACAGAAGGACAAACTCTTTTCCTTCATGACAAGCTCGAAGAAGCCTTTTGGAGTTATTAATGGTGTACTTTCCGAACATTGATCTCTTTATGCAGTGAGTATAAAATGCAATAATTGCAAAAGCTCTCGCGATTTTACGACCATTTTTGCTTTTCAAAAAAATTGCGTTTTTGAAGGTCATTATTCGTAAAATCGTTAGCAATAAAATCGTAATGTTCATGAGAGGATTACACTCCCTTAATGGAGAACAACAACGCAAACAGAATTAGTGCCTCTCGAAATGAGACCAACCCTTCGCAATCATTCCTAGTTAACACCCTAATACATATCCTAATAGAAAGATGAAGGAATTCAGTTTGTGTCGGCACTCTCAGTGGACTTCAGACACAAAAATTATTCCGCAGTATTGAGACCATCAATTTGTATACCCCCCCCCCCGCAATATTGCATTCCTTTCACTATAAACGTCATCAAGTGATGACTTAATGTTGCAGTTCAGATAACACTTTATCAAAATAGCATCGCGTCTATGCTCAAATTGTTCAACGAAACGACGATCGACATATTTGATGGTAGATTTTCTTTTTGTGCTTGCCCGTATGCTTCACGACATAAAGCATCAATTATATAAGAATTTTACTCAACAGAATATCGTAGCAAAATAGAATATTTAATCTATTATAAAATATAAAAATTTAGAAAACAATAATATAGCAAATTTACATTGCCGATTAACTCTGTTTACAATAGGAATAAAGAAAATTGTTTTTTTTAAAGCAGAAAACTTCTGCGCACACGAGAACATTTGATAAATAAGAAAGCTTTGATTATAGGGATTGTTAAAAGATCTCAACAGTAAACAACAGCGACGAACGTTGAAGCAAGTCAAAAAGCAAATATAACGCAAATCTCCTCTAGCATCGTCGACTTTAAGAGTTCGTTAAATTCCTCTAGCTTCAAGCTTATGCTCCACCGAAATTTCAAACAGATCCAGCCAATTCTTCCCTTTTATCGCTTCTATCTTTCAATACTCCGACGTTCGCCACTGTTAAACAAAAACTGAAATTAGCGATGCAGGTGGATGACGTCACCGCCAATCATTTCGCACCAATTAATCCACTGCAAGCGTGAAATAGATTATTTACTATTGCACAAAATGAAGACCCTTCACAAATATTTTGAACGTCGATTATTTTAGATCAGAGATCTCATGAGTCTACTGCACTGAAGCTTTGTGACAAAATAAGAAAAATTATAGAATATAGAGTCGTTGACAATTTCCGAAAATTATTCGCCAATTGCGGGGACGTTGTCCATTGAGAGCACAAATCAATTCACATCGGTGCGTCTACATGTATGAGACTTAAACAAATCGAAGGTGCAAATGCGAAATGCAAAGAAGCAACCTGAAAACGTCGGCTAAACCGACGACGCATCTCACCCGCAAAGGCAAGCAATGCAATTTTAATCATATAAAAGTGCATGATGATGTGTCTCTTTCGCTTCATTAAAACGTAAAGTGCTTTCATGGAGATTATTTTTGTAGCATCCAGAACAATTTTTCTTTCTTTCTTTCCAGTCGCCATTAAGACTGAACTAGAGATGAGGAATATCAATTTGAAATGGTAAAATATGTTGAACGTAAAACGGCATTTGAAAAGAAGAAAAAAAAAGTCCCAGGTTTCAACTTTCGTTGCATTTTTTTTCATTTAAGTAACCCTTTCGTTGACATCTTATAATAACTGTCGTATCAGTAATGAAGCGAAAAGAGCGTAGGACATGAAGAAATGCAAGTGATAATAATAACAATAAAAATAAAAATCATAATAGTGGTATAATAATAATAATAATAATAATAATAATAATAATAATAATAATAATAATAATAATAATAATAATAATAATAATAATAATAGCAACAGTGATGCGTAAACAGTATAACGATTAAATAAGTAAAAATTCAAGAAATCCGTTTCTATTTAAGTGCCAAAATATTGAAGAGTGATTACATCGAAAACTGAAGTGATCAAGAAGGTATAACATGTACATTACATTCATCTAACGCGTTTCTTTTTTGGGAATAGAGAAACAGCGATTAAGAATGCTCAGAAAGAGGTTTAGAGCCAGACGTGCGGAAATATTACCAACGTTTATTTCATAGAGAATTAAAAGCAAAAAAATGTATTTCACCCTCAAACATTTTCCACCTTACACCTATCTTATTATTCATTTTTCAAAAAAAAAACATCGTTTCAATGCATATATTCATATGCAAATTCCTCCTCATCACTCCCCTTTTATACGAATTTCACGAGAAAAAAGTGAAGAAAAAGTATGCAATGAAAAAAGAAAACGATTATTAGTTTTCCGTGAATTTGAATTCCCAACAATTCCCATAGAAAATCTTGCATTCATTTAAGCAAATAATCGATAGGCAGTTAAACAGCGAATGAGAATTCATTCGATATAAGCAAGAAAAATGATCGATCATTCGTGAGAATTCACATCTCTAATTTCAACAGACGCAATGATTGAATTTGCGAGTAATAAGAAAATATCACTTCGAAAATAAACTACGTGTAATGAATTCGCACAATGGGATTAATTCACGAGTATTATAAACGATGCAAGAAGGATAGCGAAACAAATTCAAAAAAGTGGTGCTTATGAGCGAAGGCAAAATAAAAAAGCGTGAACCGAGAGAGCACAGCGAACCTGCGCGTGCACAAGCACGATTCCGCCAAGAGGCGCATCTCGGTGTTTGTGCGGTGATTCCATTATATAGAAACTTTTGCGGTACCCTATCAAACTTATCTCCTCCCTTTGAATAGTTTTCTGGAAAAACGTTTAAAGTTAAAAGATTGTCTTTTATCATCTAAAGAGTGGATCAACCAAGATAAGACTCGCAAGTATTCATTACAGTTTAAGGATATTCTCGGATTTGTCCAACTCGCAATTTCTTGGCACAATGCTTAATTGTTCGAGAAGCGACTGAAAAATCTAGGCATATGAAAAGTAAAGCTCAGGCAAAAATGTATCAGGACTTGGTTCCTCATCAGGACTTGGTTCCTCATCAGGACTTGGTTCCATATTTCAGTGATGCTTTGTTGGTGGTCGAAGAAATTGTGAGGCATTTAAGAACAGGTTGCAAGGAAAGCGCGTATGGTAGCCAGCAGTAAGGTTGTAACTTAGCGAACAATCGTTTGTGATGGTGAATGTGAAGTGGTAAATATTAGGAAGCGTGGATGAGTTCAATTTATGAGGCCTCATCACTAAGCGGTCACAATGTCCCGTACATCTTCTTTCCATGACCCTACCATAGCCGTTACTTACGTTGTTGTAATGTGGTTGGGTGCATTTCTTAGTAGTACGATTATGTTTGCAAATGTTGGCCGTTTAAAGCAAATTGCAAAAGTCTATCATGAAAAAGGAAGAAGTTCTGCTTGCAAAGTGTTACATGCATAAATAACGCCTTCAGCTTACACGAGTTACGCTTTTCAAATGTGTTGGATGAATCACGCCGATGCTTTGATCAAAGGGAAGAAAAGATGAGGTGGAGAAAGTGAATCGGTTATTCAGAGGTTGATTAGGGCAATCGAGGCGGTGCACTTTCGATAAAAGTAGCCAAAAATGAGCTAGAAAGTTCATGCGGCGTCTCTATCTCCACCTAAATCACGAGGCCATTTTCATGCCGGCGTCTTCCAAGCATAACTTCTCCTTCATACATGACAATCCGTTAAAATGTCGCATTAAAGGATGACACCTATGCTTGTCACCACAACCGTTGAAACATGAACAAAAGGCCACATTAATGCGAAACATTTGTGGGACTGGACAAATACCTTCCACGACAAAACAAACCGTGAATGTCAAAAATCCACAATGACAGAAATCAATAAAGTTTTCTCCATTACGAGCTTTATGCTAAACAGCTTAAAGTTCATTGCCACAACATGAAGCAGAAAATAGTGAACAATGAACGGTTTGGCTACCATTGACCCCCCCCCCCCCCACCCCACCCGGTTATCTCACAGTCCACCATCTACAAGCTGATGTTTTATACGCCATGACCACCGTTCACCAATTCAGACTCAGCTCCAAAATCAACTATTTCTCTTTCCTATCGCCCTGTCACTATGCACACACTGTCTACAAATTCACATTCCACTGTACAATGCACTATTTACTACTTCAGATGTAGCCCCGCAATTTTTGCTTATTCTTTTAAAATTAACCTTGTAACCAATTGTTCACCACCTTATGTTGAATCGAACTGCTCTCCGTATATATATATATATATATATATATATATATATATATCATAACTCAGACGATCCTACAATGCCTCACCACATAAGTGAGCCGCAATATTAAAATACCAAAAAATTAGAGAACAAAACTATTGCCGGCATCCGGTCAAATTTCGACTTGGAAGAAAGCGATTTCGAAAGTTTCTCTGAACAAACCTGACAATTTCTATACGATTTCTGACAATTTCTATACATTTCCAATGGGACACGATGTTCTTTCGACATCTCTGTCATCGTTTGACGTGATAAGTGGTAGTTCCCAAAATAAAGGGACGCATTTGTTAATAGACGTTGCAAAAAGTGGCCACCATCTATAGGTGTAAGAAAAGTGTGAACACATGGTTGCACTGCATTGCGCAAGTGAATGGTTGAAGGTCTGTGTCACACTTGTAGCAGACATTACGCTATAGAACCATAACAGGAAACGCAGGGACATGCGTCAGCGATACTTGTGTTAGACACGTCGTTACAAGGCCACCTACGAAAGCAATATGGAGTAACACCGCAAATGCGTTAAAGATGTTGTACCACAAGACCATAAGACTGTACCACAGTACTCTAGGGCAAAATGCATCATAGTATACAAAAGCAATTGCGCATCTATATGTTCGTCACTCTCGTAGTATAGATCCGTTGTGACTTCCTTTCAGCAATTTTTGAATTAGAATCAAAGAGTAGTTTCGAAATTCGGAGATGAAATTAACTTCGTTCTTTGTTTATCTCAGATGCGTTCGAATCAATGCATTCCTAAGACGTACGTATGCACGTAATGCGTACACGTTCGCAATAAATCAAGCACAATAGCCAGCCTCTGGAATTGCAGCAACTCGAAACGCTACTCGACTTTGCTCTCATTCGGTGTTCCTTCATCGCAACAACTCCAATTCTCCTAGCAACTATGAGATCATCGACTATATTCGAAAAATAGGAACTTCCGTTTTAAAATTGTTCTTAAGGCAAACGATCGTATAGACAGGCATGAGGCAAACCTTGTTATATGCAAGACAATATATGAAATGCTTCGAGCCTCAATTGAATCTTATAGGCGAAATTGTTAGGGGTGGGGGACATTTGCGAAATCGACCCAGTGAAATGTCGGCATCCTATTGCGTTTCACCAGCAGGTTCTTGTGGAGGGAATGGTTAAACGAACGGCCCGCTGCTTGGCAATTGGATGTGGGAAAGCATACAACAATTCGAAGGTGAAAGGAAGGGTAACAAGGCGTTCAGAGGTGGAGAAACACTGTACAACGCATTAGGCAAGCATGTTGCTGTGTTATTTACTTTTAATAGAGATTCATCCACTAAAGATGCTATCAACAACAATTACAGCTAAGCACTTCACTGCTAAAATAGCACAAGTGCAAAACAACAAAAAATAAACGCATTTTTCAATTGTCGAAAATAATTGCACACTAATGTTTTGATCATCTCCCATATAAGAATATATGATAAACAAATATATTTAAATGAACATTAACAATAAATTACTATAGAATTATTCATTACAAAAAAATACTCTCTTGAAAACTTTTAAAAATTTAAAGAAGCAATGCGAAAGAAAATGCAGCCGCACCATAGATGTGATCAGGTGAAGCGCGTTGAGTGTCCCGCATCGCATGTACACCTAAAACTAAATCAGTTCAAATTAGTTCACATCACTTTATATAAAACGCTTATGAAAAGCTGAATCGATTTCCTCTTGAACAATTCCTGTTGACTTTAATACCTATCAGAATACTCTGAAAGAATCACCGTAGCTTTCATTTCAGTTATTTTATTCTAGTGCTTCGTACTTGGTGATGAAACTTCTTTCATCTAGCTCCACTTCTGAAACAATCGTTTCCTCCTTGTTCTCATTTTTCCCGTCAACTCTTCTGTTCCGCTCTAAAATACAATCCTTCGTGTGTATACTCTTTTGACAAGCTAATCAGCCCTATTCATTCATCTATTTATGACTGCGTTCGTAAACGTTATTTCACACTTTTCTGATCTACTGTTCCCGACGTTATCCCTTTCAGTCGAACTCTTTCCGCAACAATGACTAATGGATGCGTTGCTGCATCATTGCTCAACCGATATTACGACGACCATTTTTCACTAGCGCTGCATTGAATGAATTTCAAAAGTATAGTGCAACTACTCGCTGAAGAGCCAAGCAAATTCCTCACTTCTCACTTTACGAGTGCTCCACTAAACACTTCACTTGAAAATTTAATGCTTTACAAACATAAGTGATTTTCATTGTAGTGCACGCAGTAATGTCTCTATGAGCTAGAAAGCTTTTCGCGATTCAACAAACTAGAAAGCACGCCTTCAGTAGACATCACGGTTTTTAGTGATACTTCGCTTTATTCGAGCGACTTGTAGTCCCCTCCATTAATTATTATGATTATTAAGTGCAATCAATTTCCTGCCCTTATCAACAAGACTTGCCGTCGATAATTCTGACGCACGTTTCTGATACACTGCTACATCATACCTGTTCGATATAGTGGAACTACAGAAGATAGGGCGCATTACAAGGTGAATTCTTGGATGATAATGGGCAAATATTCCGCCTAGGAGATGCTATTGAATGTCCCTAATAGCGCATTCTTGCAATCGTGCAATCCGAAATATTTGGTCATCCGCATCATACATGCACATATCCACTTCTCAGGACTCTCATTTGCACTCTCAGTTCTTGCTGAGTCTAGTACCTGCGGCAGTGTTCGTTGCAGTGAGACGATCACATAGTTTTCCACGAAAAGGCCTAGGGTCGCAAAAAAACTGGACGGTCGCATACCTGACCCAGAAATCAAGCCCGAGTTAACCATGGTCTAAGAGAAATACCTTCATCCCCACCTGACCCTAGGCTTTATCCCCAATCACAATCTTACCATATCCACATAGCAAAAATCCACATTAAGCCCTGGTCTAGTAAACGCCGGGTAAATACCACGTCCTATCTCACAATACAAAAATCCCACCGACAGGCACTATCGTGCAGTTTGAGCTCGCACCACTTCAACGCTCCAATTAGATCATATCAGTTACTGTGTGCGGTGACATGCAAAGTCAGCATCGATCATTCGAACATTCCTCCGGAACTCCGAAATCCTACAACTCCATCTGCATATTTCCCGATATGCAAATGACCTCTTTCAACGACGTACTCACAGTGGTGCAATAAGCACTCCATGTCCCCCCCCCCCCCTTCGACCCCGCTATCATTTCCGGACACTACTTCATTCTTCTAGCCGTGTGCAGGCTCACGGCTACAAATTAATTTCCCTCTGATTTTGGTAAAGTCACAATGGCTTCCTAGCATAGGTCTAACCCGAGCAATACGCTTCTCTCTGCGTTGTTTTCGCTTCCTGCTGTAGGGATTATAGTGCATTCCAGCAATGCCATCTTTACCATTCCGCTCCAAATAACGTTACTACCTGCGGCTTTATCAGAACTTCCTTCTTGCAGATATATTCTACGCTAAGATGAAATGTTTCTTTGAGGTCTCTAATACGCCTACGGCTCCCCATCTTCCACGAGTTTAACTCCCTCTAACCCCTCCTCACCGACCACTTCCGACACTAAATGAAGGCGATAGCCATAACAGCCATGGAGAAAGTACAAATAACTTTTCACTAATTTGTTGAGATGCTTTCATGAGATGAACAATGCAAAGTTGGAAAAAACTACGTGTCAGCGGGCAGAAAGCGTGATTTGAAACAACGTAAACGTGATTGCGTGCAGAAACAAACAAACAAATATTTGTAAAAGCTCGTGTATTGAAACTTCCAAAACAAAAAAAAAAAACAACCGCTCGTACATGAAGCGACAGAAGAAATGCAAAAATAAAGGGGGGGGGGGGGGG
>JAARMF010000139.1:15764-49369 GCA_022844705.1 Toxascaris leonina | reverse complement strand
GGGGGGGGGGGGAGGAGAGAGAGGGAAAGAAACAAATACCGATTACAATATAGCTGAAATGTGGTCAAAGCACAAATGGCAAAAAGGATTTAAACAGATAGGCAGTGCCGTATTGTGAACTAGCGATCAGCACAATAGTCGGCAAGATCAGATCATAGAACAATCGAGAGGAATCTTTTTCGAGAAAATGCAACAAATTTTCTCTCGCTACATGCTTCATATATAATGATAAATGCTGAGAAGAGTAAACGTATATGCTCTTTTTTTTCAGATAAAAAACATAAAAGAGCATGTAACGATGCTATGAGGATAAGACAATCTTAATTATCTTTACATAAAGATTATAGCATAATAAAATCTTACATTCAATATACTCTAATAATTGTGCATATCTTTTAAACGAATAATATAAGGGTACAGATAATGTGGAAGAGACAGATATCATCTGAAGTAAGAACACGATAGGACGCCTGCATCTAAATTTCTGTGCACGACAACATTCGGAGCCGAATCAGCTTTCGACTAAAAACACAAACTCCCATGACATGATAATACTTCTTATTAAACATCTGCTGAGATTTGCATACGAGAAATATCTAGAAATCAGAAATTTATAATGGACAATAGTTGCAAGCACTTGTTTATTGGTCAAGCTTTGGCCAAATGAAGTGCATATATAATGGCGCATCACCCATCGCTAGAAGCAACAAACTAACTGACCAGCAGCAGTGTGGAAGCGCTGACCGAGATCCACAAGCATAAAGCATGCTTGCTATACAAACGATAAATAGCACACTTCACGCAGAGATTTTGATCGACGAATGCTATGCCAAGAGGTCAAACGTGCAGCCATGGAAGACTGCGATAGAGTTGATAATGAAAAGAATGAAGGACACCTCGAAGGTGAAGACTACGGAAAAAAGACAGAAGTGAGAGGTGAAAAGGAACGATGACAAATGAAGATGTGAGGAAGATGAAAGGAGTGAAAGTGGATACGATGATGAAAA
This sequence comes from Toxascaris leonina, assembly GCA_022844705.1. NCBI lineage: Eukaryota > Metazoa > Nematoda > Chromadorea > Rhabditida > Ascarididae > Toxascaris > Toxascaris leonina. The sequence goes on along the minus strand of JAARMF010000139.1, from coordinate 48,362 downwards.
GTAATGAATGATGCATGAAAGGAGGCATAAAAGATGCAAAGCGTAGTGAATAACGTAGGAATTAGTTTTTTGAAGAGGGGACACTGACAAAGGACTTGACGAATGATATAAAGGAACGTAAAACACAACATTGTAAGCGAAAAATTAATCGCCAAAAGTGCACAACGGCGAAATTGCGCTTCAAAGAACAACGCTTTACTCTGTAGAGGCAACAAAGGCTGTTTCCCCGCATAATTAAAAGAGAGCGTCAAACATACCAAAAATTCAGCGCATAAAAAACTTCCCATGGACGAATAATCGATTAACAAAGAAAGCTGTGAAAAATTTTAACAGGATGATAGTACTAAATATGCGTAATGGAATGAACATATGCGAAGTAGCAAAAAATAAAAGAATAAAAACACAAATTAACAAATGAGCCATCAACCATCTGCTCCGAAAAGAAGCGCACAACTCACAACAGTACAGCGACAACCTACACAAACCAGTAAGCGGAAGAGTAAAGCATTAACGAGTAAGTGCGCGAAATTTGTTGAAAAAGCGATCGCCACAAAAGTGTCGCTTCTCCTCTAATGCATCATCGCATTTCATCGCTTGATCCCACGAAATGGAAACAGCAACTGCCATTTGCGTGCACAAGCACGATTGCACACAACTTAAAAACCAACCAAAAAGAGGAAGCGATTACAAATGCATGAAATGAAAAAATAAGAAAATGAAGGATGAAGAGAGCAAGTGAAAACGGGAAGAAGATAGAGCGAAGAAGAAAGCAGCACATGGCATCAGGCTTGAAATACTCGCTCACCGATGCCTACGCAGTGGCGACGGCGGTGTCAACAGCAGCCGGCGTTTGTTCACGGCCACCTTCCAGATCCGACCAGATCGAAGCCATCATCAGATGATATGGATCGCTGCCGAAAGTGCCACTGCTGCAAATTTCCCAAAATAGTTGCCACCCACATCACAATAAAAGCACTCTTAGCGTTTTTAATCTTCCGTACGTCGCGCCCCACATAATCGGTTACTCCCAGCTCCAAACCCATTTTTTCTTATGCACAATAACTCGATAGAAATTGAGCATCTTTGCCTAGTTTTCACACCCCTTAGAACCCCCTTTAATTTTATGAGTTCTTTAAAAATGAAGTTCAGTTTAATGAAAAAAAAATTCACCACATTCTATATGCTCGACAAACAGAAACAAACCGGCGGAAATTACCTGAAACTAGGCGACTCGCCGATACCTTCGTCCCTCAGAGATGAAGACTGATGCTGTGTGAACGTGCCCCCACACGTTCCTCCCAAATTCGACAAGAACGAGCCCAACGATGGTCGCGAATTGAACATGTCTAAAAATACATACACAGTTCAGATATTTCTCTAGCAAGCTCCTTGCATTACCGTTGAATCATCATTTTTCTTATGCTATCGCAGCGTGGTTTCCTTCACTATTTAACTTTCCATTCATTTTCCTTAAAATTATTTTTCCATGCTCAAAAAAGAATCACTATGCCAATAGTACACAACAAGCCTTAACCGATCAAACCGAATGAAAGACAGATGCATGATGTTACCCACCTGCAACGTGATGCACTTGCGTCAGACTGCTATTTCCAGGTGATTGGTTGCAGCCAATTGCTTGCACGCTTTCCGTACCGATTCCGGTGGTCGAGTAAACAGCCGACCACGCTGGGTAGCTACCAGTGGTGTTGCCCAGGTGCGACGCGCTTGACACATCCGACATAAGCATGGAGCTGTTGATACTTGCTTCAGAGTGTTGTTGTGATACCTGCGACCCCCTTCTTGGGTGCAGAATCGACTGAGATCCACCAAGTGACGTACCAAGCGAACCGCCTATTGCGCATAGCTCAAGTGTGTTGTACAACATGTGCGATGATGATGTGCTGCTGCTACTACTACTGTTCGATGAATGCGTCGGTGGCGGCGATCCAGCCGCCGAATATGCCGTCGAAAAACCACCCGAGCGAATCTGCAAACTCGCTCTAATATCACGAGTGCAAAACTACTTTTATTACCATTCACGCATCTCCTCCCCTCTTAAGCTATGAAGACACTCTCAAGATCGTGTGAAATTTTCGCTACTGTTAGGATCCTCTTTCTCCATCCAGCCGAGGCTAGAGGAAACGAGTTCGTTCGTCTTCATAAAGATCTACCAAGAAGCTGAGTACAGCCAAGGACTTTGCTGATAAAACCTATCCTCTCAGTCAGCAGTGAGCAAATACACTGATGTGCGCAGTGTTTTCGACCTGTCCGAAAGCCATTCTTTAAACCCATATTCTACACTGTCCCTTCACAGATGAGAAGGACAGATTTAGAGAATGTTTTCAAAAGGGTCATTTGTCGGCAAAAAAGTTCATGAATTTCGAAATACAATTAGTGTGCACCATAGCACAAACAGGAAGAATTCTGAACCGCATCACTCCTCCACAGCTTTTTTCTGTTCGAATCCGAAGCCTCCGCGCGTTGTTAAACATGCAGCTATCGGAAGCGTGAAACGCAGAATACAAATTGAAGTATCCGCCGAACGATGCGCCGAAAACAAAAAGCCTTTTTCAATGTTCCCTCTATGCGCAATCTTCGCTAAGCTTTGTCCTTTCTTTTTCACCTACCTCTGAATGGCAGCCTCTATTGACAGGCCAATCATCCCGTTCTTCCCAGGAAACAAGAATTGCGAAATCGAAAGCTGGGAAAGAAATTTTGTCGAATTCAACGACAAAGGGGATGCGTTCTCTGTTTGCTCCATTAAAGTGCTAAGAAAGCAAATCATACCAATCCACCCAATGCAGATGCGCCAAAAGATAGATCGGTCGCATTTTTTTGGAACTCCGCAGGCAAAAAAGAGCCACTGGTGAGCGTATCGATAGTGGATTGCCTTCGAAGTGGCTGAGCGAGTGGCCCGTAGCTTAGACCCGATGAACGTGCGTTCGCCGCCGATGCAATGCTCCCCTAAAATAATGACCTGCGGTTATGCACATCATGTCACCCCAGTAGTCCCTTCGATTATGAGTAGTTACCTGAGCATAAAAAAACCATCGGCAGCACGAAAGCGATCTTCATATTTTACTCAGCCATCAAAAAAAAAAAAAAAAAAAACTACGACTCGTTTCAGTGAAAGAACCCGGGAATTTTGCACACGAACCTCCTCATTCACTGCTTCCATGAACCACTGCGTGCGCACCCACTCTGGCCAATTAGGAAACAAGCGCTATTCCGTTCATCCAACAGCAAACAAAAACTTGCCCACAACAGTAAAACAAACTCGAAAAGAGCGATACCCGAACACTAGCCCAGACATTTTCCGTAAGCAAATCGCTGAAGGAATTTCTATGGGGAACAGCAACTGCCAGCTTGGCTATGAGCACCTTATTTGGACATCATATTTTCAGGGGCCTCTCTCATTCTTTTATACCTGGTTAGCCAATTCTTTAAAAGGACAAAACCACCTAACACAGTAATACGAAAACCGGTTCCTCTATGAACAGCAACTTTTGGACAAGGTAACATCTATTCTTCATGGAATACGGAAAGGAACCATCACGCAACAATAATAGCCGTGGAATCATAACTCGCAGGTAAAAACAATATTGCATAATATCAACGATTTTCAAATCGCACTCTCGTCTCATAGGGTAAACTTGCGTTAAGCAAACCATAGAGAAGCTGAGAGTTAGGGCTATACCCTTTGGAAGTGGAATGAACTCGATCAGTTTAAAACAAAAAAAAAGTTCGATGCCGTGCAAAAAGACTCGTTGCAGAATTGACAAACCTGCAGATCGTACGAGCCGATAGAAGCGGTCGGATCTGTTATAGGCATATTGCCGGTTCGCTGATAGATGTGGTGTTCGATCTCACGCCTGGCTGCATCGACATTGTGCGGCAGGCCTGTCACCTCGAAGATAGGTTCCCTCTCGCGCGACGGTGTGATAATGTAAGTGTGTGTATCTTGCTGAATGCGCTTAATTGTTGCACCCTTTGGTCCCACGACGAGTCCAACAACTCTCAAAGGCACTCTGAAACACAAATCATCTCTACTAATGACCTTATCTGTTGCATCAAAATCAACATTGAAGCTGACAACCAAAGCTAAGCGATCGACTGCCTGTAAAACAACACACTCCATGATTAGTCAATCCTTGATGCATCTTTCGTTGGATTGTCCTCCCAATAATTGACCCGAAACATTTTCAACGTGAAGCTAGCCAGTTGGTAGGTTAGCATTGCAAATAGGTGCAGAAAAGTCACTTAGTACAGATGTCGAATGAATTCGCGATGACACTCAACTTCAGCGAGCAATCGTCCATGAGTGTGCCGGGAATTCAAATTCGACATTTACAGCAGGGAGTCGCTAACTGTCAATTTCCATGTCGAAGTAAATGCACAATATGAGGAAAATATCTTTGAAAATCACATAAAAGGAGAACAATTCATCTGTAAATGCACCAAAATGCAAGATCTTGCATTTTGGTGCATTTACAGATGAATTTTCTATTCCAAGTTCTTGAACAAAATTCGTTGCAAAATGTCTAGAGAAGTTTCTGAAGGAGACGCTGTTTTAATTTGATGACAAAATAATTCACAAGAGCGAAAATAAATCTAGCTGTTGGTATTGTTATAAGATCAGCATCAGGTTATAAGATCAATTCGAAAGCATAGCAACATAAGCTTTCAATCATTCGATATCTTTCCATATTCTATAGAATTGTTTCATTCATTTCGATCCAGGAAATAGGCGCAAAACGTAATACACCACGTCTTAACTGAACATACATAAAAGAAAGAAATGCATACGATTTGCAATGCGTACTATACGTCCGCACAGAAGTATCGACAAAAAAGGGAAGCGAATGTATAACATAAAATATTTCTAAACATATAGCGATAACATGCAAAACTTCTTGTGATATTTTGTTTCTTATCACAGTTTACAAGTATATCATCATTAGCGGGCTTTTGTGTGATCAGAGATTCTTGTTGCAACAAGCGTATGAGATTAGCTGAAATCATTGTAGCATTGTCGCAAACGCTTCTCGACTCTATGCCGTCTCCATACTCTCAGTCAACAATTTCTATGATTTATTAGATAAATACAAGAATCCAGTGATATCAATGTAAATTTAACATGTTTCATCTTACAACGTCATTTCACTAAACGATTTCTACGCCCGAATTTTCAACCCCATTCGTTTCAGATCCTAACATGTGATGGGCGTCGCAAGTCGCAAAAATCAGATGAAATGAAAGCGCAACAGAATCGAAAAAGCACAGTTTCGAATGGCCAATTTTGTCAATTCGGGGAAATCTGTGTAAAGCGAACGTTTCGAAGAGTGATTCATTGCAGCGAACAATCACTTATAGTAACGAAGTTCACATCGTGCGCTATCATTTAGCAATTATCAACAGAAGAAGATATCTCTTAATTGAACGAACACACCTCAATTCCTTAGAGCCCACATTCAACTTTTCGATAAAGCATTCAACGCACTAGCGCATAATACCTGCAGAACTCTATTCACTTACCTAACGTATGCAGTGATATGTCCAGGAGCTGGCGCTCCTCCTTGACTGTGCCTTCTACTTGCGCGGATTTGCGTGAAGTGCTCAGCAGCACACTCGATCTCTCGCTTCGCATCCGCCACATCTTCCGGCCTGCCAGTCACCACGAAAATTGGCTCCTCTCCACGCACCGGCGTCTTTATGTATGTATTCGTCTTTGCCCGTAGTGCCTTGATCTTGCATCCTATAATTACCTCCAATGTTTCGACACCAAATTTTCAACCTTCTAGTATTTTTTAACCTTGCATCTCCGGCGACTGCGTTGTGATGTTGCGTTGGAGTCACTCACAAGCCCCATTCAACCAATAACTAATAAATATCGGAAGTGGACATACAATCAGTTTTGTAAGTTAATCAGTGTTCTTAAAGAAATGGTGCAACGGAAAAGAACGCCGATGCCAGTCAGGCCTTTAACCTCATCTATTGAGATGTATCCTGCAAAACAATACGAAAAGCGAGACGTCGAAATAAGGAAGTGCTAAAAACATGCTGAGATTTAAATAAAAACCATTTCTCGTGATCAACCGTTTTTTCTTGTCGAAGTTTGTATGCATCGTGGCGACAGCTCATTAGTGAAGAGAGCAAAGTAACACGGTCAACCACGTGAAAAGCGAAATGATAATAAAAAAAAGATTCGTGATGAATGTCGCTGATGCGGAATCAATACTTGCGTGGATATGCGATAGCACAATGTGCGAGCGGAAAAAAGCGCAGACAAAAAAGCGACTTGTCACGATGAATCATTATTGTGGCTTTCAATTTCGAAGAATACCAATGCACCTAATCCAGCAAAAAAAACGACCTTTGAGAACAAAGAACACCGATCGAATGTGGAGAAAAAAAAGCTAGTCAAAGCATGCCGACAGTCCATTTGAACGATGAATGTGTATATATATGGACGTAGGCAATAACGACTATGTGTTATAAATGAAGCAGAGAATGCCGAACTTGGCAACATGCAATAAAAGTATAGCACCTATTCTTTGCGCAAAGACTGCTATTTCACAGTCTCTGCACCAGGCTCCATGGGACGTGGCTCCATGAGCAGCCAAATTTTGCCATCACTGGATGAGGCGATCACCCATTCAACTATTGCCATCAATGCTACTAAAGTGAAGATCGATTACTGCCCGATACTACACTAACCAAAACCAAAAGCGAATTCAATGCAAGGTCTTCATTCTCATTTGAATTTGTTCGAGGACAGAGGTTACTATCAGAGCGACCCGAAACTTCAGTAATTACTCATAAGTAATAGAGCGAAACGTCGATGAAAACCTGATAAGTGGTTCTAACTATGAGGTAATAAACGCACCTAAAATGATGCAATAAAGGAAATTTCAAACGCTGGCGTAGGAAATCGCACCATCATGGAAGGCGTGTTTATTGCAACTCAAGTGTGGGACAACAAACTCCTTTGCGTGTGCATTCTTTTCGTTCCAGTTTTTCATCAACCTCCATAGACTTCGTTCATTAACGCGAACTTTCAGCCACAGCTTTCTCATAAATTGTACATTATTTCTGGGTCCACTTCAAACCACACCTTAGCAGAGACATACCCAATTACTCATCATACGATCAGCCGTTTGGTCTGCTTCCAATTTCCGTTGTTCTATCTATAACCGATTCTCTGCTTAACGCTGAGAAATCTTATACTTCATTGCGCTCCGATTTCTTTTTGGTGCTTTATCACTTCTCGACTTCGCTAATTTTTTAAAAGCAATGCTAGACGCCTCAAAAGTGACGATGAAATAAACTTCATTCTAGATAAGAGAATGTGAATGACTTCCCTTTGCCAGACCTTTTGCAAAATTCTATGCAGAATGCCTAAGCTATGCAATTTTTACATGTGTAACCACGAAGGGACTGCATTTGTGCATTTGCGCAATTTGCTGTATTTTCTCTGCGTTTCTGGCTTTCATGTCCCTTGGTGCTCCTTAGTAGGGTACCCTACTATCTTGAATTTTGCTGCTGCTTACCGATCAGTCCAAGAGCATTTTAACGACAGAAATTTCGAGAGCCGTGAATTCTCACGACGTTAAGTTAGGAATCACGAGACTCAGTGTGTTATAAGCTGATTGCAACGAAGCGTGCAAAAGCTTCGCGTCTACAATCAACCCTCTAACAGTATTCTGAGAGAACAAATGCGTAACCCACTCGGGAATTCCAAGCGAAATACAAATGCTAGTGCGCTAACGAGCACATATAAGGCCATTAACGGTGAAAATGCGACAAGCGCCTATGTGAATATCGAAAGCTAAACAATTTAGCAATTCTCTGTTCGTTACGTAGCATGAAGAGGGGAAGTGGGAGCGCGTTGACCGAATGCGGCAGATGCTTTTAATCTGTTGCAGAAGAAACGCAGTACTTGCTTCACAATCCCGAAGAATAACGAGCAGCTGTGGGCAAGACAGCATACAGTGCGCTCGAATATACACATTGGGAAGCATATACGTCATCGTGGCGGAACTGTCATAGCGATAAATAATGCGAATATCGCACAAAAGCAAAAGAGTGGCGCGCGGTGAACATCTGCTGCTTAAATGCCTTGCTCGTCAACTGCGTACACATCTGATGTATAGCCGACATCTGTGAACGAGTTTATGGCCGCCAATAAACCGACTGCTTTAAGCAAAATGCAGATGAAGATAAGCTGTTGGACCAATACCTCGAAAAAAGTGGTGACCCACGATTGTTCTCACAAACGCTAATTGCTTATAATCCAATTGCTATATTTCTCACTAATCACGCAATCACTTAGCTCGCACATTTCCAACAGGTTCGCCTCATAGTAAACCTGCTGAGCCGGAAAGTTTCATATAGGCTCGCCTATCAATTTGCCTGCCACCGCATTCGCTGAATGCATTACGACGAAGAATCCACCTTTGTGCTGCACTGCTGATACTGTGCTCACAAGCAAATTCCTTTCCAATTGCACGCAGACGTTGTCACGGAGCTAGCACTGCACGATTCTATAAAGCTTGATGCATAGTTAACGGCAGTACGCCCAATCTTCCATAAGGACGAACATTAAAGCAGTTTATAATAATACTGATGATGTTTTCTCTCCTAGCGCCACTGCAGCTCGGGTCGAATGATCTGTGGATGTTAATCGGTAACGATTCGGCAAGCCAGCGCCAAATTCTCGCTCATTTGACTCTTTGTTCTTTGGTCGCCGATATCTATCAAGTAAACGATAAATACGTTCGCCGATGCGCAAAGATATATATGATTGTGCCGATTTTGTTATGGCGTTGTTTTCAAAACGGTGACGTCATTCCAAATCGAGCGATCCCCTTGAGTAGCAGAAGCAAAAACAAGTGAACAACTGACACGCTCTTTCATGTGACAATCACAAAGCATTCAACTGATTGTCGACACGTTCACATTTAATCAAACCAGTTGAAGCTATTATTTTACCCCGAAATCGCCGACGTTAGTATGCAATTAGCCTAGAGAATTTTCCAAACTCTGGCATTTAATTCTTTGAGACAGGAGAACAATTGTTCTCTCGCAATACAACTTTTAAGCGAAATGCACTCGACTGAATAGAAATGTTCTAATCACACAAACCCTCCACAAGCACAGAGTATTTGCCTCTTCGATTTCATATATTTTGGTTCAAAGGCACCACATTTTCCATGAACGGCACAAATTCACTTTCGTGCATATGAAATTCCCCTCAATTCTATGAAAAATCACCGACTGGTTCAGTGAGAGAAAAGACGCGGTACTCAACAATTTTTCTAACGAACTGAATCGTTTGGAAGAAGACAACATGCTTTTCTATAATCTGCGAGATGGATCACGTTTGGCAAAGGCACTGCGACTGTCAATCATTTCAGTTGGTATTCGAGTGAAGATGAGTGCTGCAACGATGCGCCGAAATTCAAAGTGAGGGTAAAGTACTTCACGTTGGCAACGAGTGCAAAATAGAAGAGAAATAGAAGCAAGGATTAGTGTTCGAGGAAAGATCCAAGAAAAGACGACCAATCTGGATGTCCGCCACCACGCATCGATCAGCACGTCTAACAATGTCGTCCCTCCACTTACACCTTTTTTTGCGCACATATCAGCAATCAACGATGAAAACAGTAGCACTTGCGTCCTGATTTACGATACCCTCTCCAACCTCGATCTCACCCGCAAAACCAAAAAATAATTCCGCGAATCGGACTCTCAAAATAATGATCACGTCACAGCTTCTATTGGGATCACCCCGCCGGAAGAACTAACATATTCAGCTATATACTACAAGAACACTTACATTGCGTTCTTGTGAGGAAGAAGCCAATGTATCACTTATAAATATTTGCAGCTCCTCATCGACTTGAAGCAAATTAGTGTACATTACCTCAGAGATGAACTTTTTGCTTATCAAAAACGTTCTTCTTGCAGAGGTTTAGGAGAGTTGCCTACTATATAACTTCCATATTTAGTTGATCTTTAGTCGACGAAGTGAGATGCGAGTGCAGTATTGTTCATCGTCTCCAACCGACGTATACTTGACGAAAAAAAAGTCGAACGGAAATATCTCCTCCAAGGAAATAGGTATGAAACGAAGAAAATATGTACACTGATGCTCACATCCGTTCATAAAGGATACATGCAAGTCCACGGTGGCTAGCAGACTTCAAATGGCGAAACACAAGTAGGTAAAGTAAACACAAAAATGATTCAGTCAACAATTCACTCATCACTGTGTCGTTAGCAGCCACATTGTGCGGCACAACCTGTAACCCTTTACAAATAACGAAGAAATACGCATTAACCAACCTTGGCGACCAACGATTTCGGCCACATGCTCACTGCTTGGCACTTCGACGCTTTCAGTTATATTCCTTGCACTAAGTGACAGTGCCGTCCTTAAATGAACGCAACTTGAGACAAGAAATAACTAAACGGCGCATTTTGGCCCGATAGAACATAGTTTAAGACAGAATCAACCATCAGTGCATACCTCCATCGATATAAACAGAAGATCTCTCCAATATCTTATTTCCGTTTATCTCTTTCTCTGAAGATCTATTCTGACAATAAATTCAGAGTAATGAATGCCCTGTTTCTGCCTCTTCAGGAGACTCCGTTCGCAAAAAAACAACCTGAAATCCCACGTAAATGCTCGATTTATTTCGTCAGTTTCTAGCTGGTTGTAGGTCCTAGTTGTGAAAAAAATGCGATATGAAGACTTGCTCTTCTAAAGAGAATGTCTCTCACGATTGGTAATGATCTCATTTCATTGGTCATATATCGCATTATAAATGTATTTTCGATGATTCGATATTATCTTCAGAAATGACATTCCGGTATGCTAGAAAAACTACATTATTTTGAGAAAATAAATCGACAAATAAATTTAGATCGACAATTAAAACAAGCAGCAAGCATTACTTTAAGGCCGTTGTTCATTATTCCTCTCAATCTTCCAAACAAAATGCTCCAAAATGCACAAAAAGTAGACAGGTAAAGCTTCGAACCTGAAGTCATCGTGCAATTCGCCGGTTGGTGATCCAGAATTCTCATCTGAACCAATTTCATAGAACCACGAGCCAGGCAACTGAGAACCTCGGTCAGCCGCATGTTGAACTGGGACCGCGAGCACTCCTTCCGTTGTCATGCGCTCACTGAAGCAAGCAAATCCATAGCAATATAAAAACGGATCAAAACGAACATACGATGAAAGCACAGTAAAAACTACATGGCTGCAGACATATCTAATATTTTTTATGTGCCTAATTGGAACTAGAAGCTGGGGTACGTAACGAATGTCTTTTGACGAAACTTTACCATATTTCATGAAATTTTAGGAAATAAATTAGAACAAAGCAGCACATAACTGTATCAAAAAAAAAAAAAAAAAAAACGAGGTGAACCTACGAAACTTATAAAACAGTTGCTTCTATGAAGCATTTTATCGACTAGTTTTCCATAAGGTCCGACGGCAACGATCAAATCGTTCCGATGGGAAATTGTTCGAAGCCAAATTCGTCCACCAGGCAAACTTATTCGAATGAAATATGCGCTACGATTTCGAATGACAACGAATAGTTATGATTTTAGATTCGCTATGCAAAAAAAAAACACTCATATGCAGCGAAGAAATAAACGACACTTATTCCGACAAAAAAATAAATAAATAAATAAGTCGTGGTAATGAGCGTTTTGATCGCCATCAAACATTGCTGATCTTTACTCTGCGCATTAAAAGACGACTTAGAGTGCGCTCGGAGGAGCTAAGGAACACACGTAAGGGACATCAAGTCGACCTTTACTATTCCCTAATAGACATCGATGCACAATGAAAAACCTGCGTCGGCAGAAAGCGAGGGGAGTAAACGTGACAGAAATCGGCATTGTTGCACTCTATTCTCTTTTTTTGTGAGTATCTACTAAAATCAACAAATATTTTCAACAAGAAGTCTTTTATTTAAGAAAATATTTGTTCTTAAACATGAGTTGTGCAGACTGAGTGTCCTATATTCCGCTCAGCTCCATTATCGACTCTCTCTATTTCTAAGATATCGAAACCAACTCCAAATTGGCTACATAAAGTGCTGGCGAAAGAGAGGAGAAGCAGTGGTAACCCGATAAAGCACCCGCCCACTTCTGCTGAATTTTTGCTGTTCTTCGTAGACTCCTGCAATCGATTTGCTCTTTGAATCTCATCTTCAGTAATTACAGCGTATGACCCATCCTCTGTTTTTAGGTACTTCTGACTTGATTAGCTTTTCACACCTTCGAGTTCGTTGCTTTTTCCATCACGATGAATCATCCCTCTCCCTCAACATAATGGATCTATGAATTGATTAAGGAATGAGTGGTAAAAAATCACCTAGCGGATAGCTAGAACAACAACAGCAGAAAAAAGGCGCAACTGTCAAATGCAAACATCTATATTCTAGTCATTATATGCAGCCTCAATTGAGATCGATTCCTCAAACGCTCAAAGCAAATAAACACTCATGTCGCATGAAAAGATGAAAAAAATTGAAACAAGCAATTTAGATAGTCATTCCACCTTAAAGCTATAAAAGCAAGCATCAACCCATAAACGAGAAAGTATATCTGTGAAACAATAGATGAGATAGGGACCGCTGTGCAGTACATAAGAATAAGAGTATATCATCACGAGACGTGATGTGTGAACGCATGCTCGGCCGGCTCTCGATATGCCGCCGTCGTTTCGCAGAGGCGAGCATGAAACCCGTTATCAGATATCATTTAACAAAGCATGCTTTCTCTTTGAATTACTCGTTTGGCACACAATTCCCAGTATCAAGCCAGCCCCATGCTCGAGCTTTGTCACTGCTAAGAATCTTTCCTCATTACTTTCTCGGCTTCTCGGGATTATCGCAGAAACATCGATCGGTTACTCACCGAATGCACACAGTTAAAGTAGAGATCTATGTTATAATCAAGGAAAAAAAACGTAGAAACGAAGGTTGAAATCCAGCTGGCGAAAACCGATCAGCAACTTTGCTCCCCAATCGAAATTTAGTCGATCAGTTACCGCCACTACTTTATATGAACTTGAACTCGAACAGCTGAAAATGAACAAAGAAAACTTGTCTCATTTCTCTTCTCGTTTTCCCACTACGACAGCATGAGGTATCACATCCATGACTTCGTTAAGTAAATGCAATGCAAAGCAAACAATAATTTTAACTGACTGCAGCACAACGATGAGCAATCGCAAGTTGCAGGAGTCTTATATGTTGAACAATAGAGGCAAGCAGGTTCATTACTTTTGCAGTGTAGGACTCCCCTCCGAAGGTTGCAAACAAAAGAATTCTTAGAGATGGATGGGAATGACCGCCGAGTCGGCACATTACGGAATAAAACAACGCTTCCTGTTGCAATGAATACACTGTACTATGCGCAAATGAACGATCGCCTAAGTACAAGCCTTTAAGTAGAGATATGCTCGCGCAGAAAACACCATTACGACAGAAACAACAGCCATTAGCACATGTATCCTTTATCGTGCATAATGACACGTTGATGAACTGTTGCGTATAGGAAAATCGAGAAGCAACGTCAACGCAACTAGCATACGGAAACAACGATTGCAAGCTTTCAATGTTTCGCTAAGCATGGGTGGGAATAGGTGTTCCGAGCATGCCTTCGCAGCGCTCAGCTAGCGAAATCGGCACGTTTATGGCTGAAGCGGCCAAGAAGCAACATGGCAAAACAACCTATCAACGTTGTAAGCTAATCGCAAGCGAAAATATGCTCGTCGACATTGGTGAAACGCTCTTTTCGAGAATTACCAAATACAAGTCACTGCTGCATTTGTTGTTTCTCAGCGGCACTCCGTCGAAATCTTCCAATTCTTAGGGCGGGAATGATCTGTTTCGATCGAGCGCTGGGCAGTGCACTGCTGGGATGCCTCACTTCCGTTTGTACGGCCTCGCCTATGTTGGCATCACCACGCTTCAATAGCCGCCAATTTCTGACACATAACCAAGAAGCACCTTTTCGACACATCCGTCAAATTGTGTTTTTTAATTGTATTATCAGACAGAAAAGCGATAATTAAGCGATTCGCTAAGTCATTAGCAAAATGCCTAGGGCGCAAAAAAATGGAGACATTTTCTGCTATAAAAGGAATTTTGCGGCTAAAAGAATCGCAAAGAAGTGAACTTGCTGCTGGATGCTGCACAGCATTATCAACGTGCACCCGCCGCTAATCTACCGATATTTACTTTATTTCGCTCATAAGTTCAAATGCGAGAAGTTACAGTGTTCACTAGCACGCAATACTATCGAAATAAGAACTTTGTGCTGTGCTATTCAGCCGCATCCAACCATGAGTGAAGACGCGTGACGCAACAGCTATATACAGACACCGCGGATGAATGCCATTTCGGAAGTGTTCGAAAGGATGCATGCTCGACCTGGCCTCACTGAGGAAGAAGGTAACTCGAAGACGAGCGTTCGATGCATTGGTAGCTTTCAGGGACGTCGTTGGGTGAGGACGCATCGCGAAATAGAGCATGCGAGAAAGGAGAGTCTAAGAAGAGAACAAGTTTGGTTGACGTGTGCACACGCCAACAAATGGCACGCGAACACTATCAAAAGGAAGTGCCCCATTCTGATTGCCATAGCCGCATGGGCACGGACAACTGACAAAAACCAACACAAGGCTACATCGGGATGGCCAAAAGGCAATTAAATAGCACAACAACAAAACCCCATTATATAACACATATAGAAATGATCAAATTTTTGCGTGCAAAATTTTATGCGAATGTGCAAAGAAACCTATACCTACATGAAGCCTAAAACGTGAGAATACTAAAAGTATGAAAATTTAATCGATTAATCTCCCTATCGATGATTAGTTTTGAACTTAACGACAGTGGATAAGCTTCACCTAAAGACAGGTCACGATGTGCTCACTCCTCATATTGCCATACCGATGCACCTAACCAAGTTTGTTGAACGTTTCTACTCAGCGAAAAAGAAAACAAATATTTGTGCTCAAATGTATAAAGAAAGCATAGTTCTCAAATCATCCCCATTCATCAATCCCTCTCTGACAGGTAAACAAGATTATCGCTTCTGTATTCCCACATTATACAATCATCTCATTTTCTACAGTGAAATGTTTGGACTTCTTCCTCATTAAAAATCGAAAAAAAATCTCTTATCGTTCATTACATATCGCAAATGATAGAGAAGTCTTTCGGACAAAATCGAATGACCTTTCAATGACGCACGAAGGTTATTGCACCGAGAGGCGTTGTGCATTAAGCTGAGCTCGTCGAACCGTGGACAACTTTAAACGCAGCGAATGCACTGCAGTAGTATATTTACACGAATGCCCAACACCCCTCCTCAATATATATTCAAAAGACAGATTCACATATAAGCGTCGACTCAGTCTATGACATGAGTACGACTCAAAGGAGAAAAAACTTTCTAGCTGGATTGATATGGGCATCTTAGGAAGAGTGGTACATTATGCGTCGATGGGCTAGAACAGAGGAAATGGGAGTAACACTCACCTCGGCAAGTTCGAAAAGCAACAACGACTGGCCTAGAATGAAAGTTCACTTCACACAGCAGTAAGGTATAGCAATAATGAATCACATGCGCAAATTGCACATGATGAACGATCAAGAAAACGAATATGAACGCAGCTTATAGCGTACAGCCCCAACCTACAACAGGTAAACGGTGAGCTTTTGTATAGTTACGAAGACGCAACGAAAAAAAAAAGCTCGATGCACAATTACTGTAAACTCTGCGTCATGTATCCTCTCACGCGCATGAAACAGAAACAATCGTTTCATGATCACAACACTATGTTTGCACCATCTAATCGTGTTGATGTGCTGCGGCATTAGGCAAAACACATCGAAAGCACAACAATACATCCCACTTCAATAGTTAGACCACCAAAATATATCGACACTCGACTCTTGTTATTCAAATCGAACATTTCTCAGAATATACAAATTCAGTTATTCTCTTTTCGTTGCTATAAATAAGGGATTACACATCATGAAAGAAAGGATGCCATTTTCAGCAAGGTAACACCTATTCATAAGTTCGAAACGATGTCAGAAAAATTTTCACCTGCCGAAAGTTGCTTTCTATATTTTTAATCAACTAGCGAGGGTGCAAATTTCTGATTCCTAGTCAAAGTAAAAGGGAATATTCATGCTTTAGATGCGTCCCCCCACATAAAATAACTGAAGGAACAGAAAGAACGGAAAATCATATTCACTTCATTATTTGCATTATTGCAGTCGGTTAAAATAGGCAGAGAGCCGTTCTTTACAATGATCCAGATTTCTCTTGACAGCAACAATGAAAATTACTTTAATCATGCAGTGATGGTGACAGATGCGTCCGCCGCAAAAAAAAAACGAAGGACGATAATGCAAGGAGAAACTCGCTCATTTGATGCCTCGAATCTGCGCTCGGAGCCAGAGCTATTTTCTGCACACTTTTTTTTCAATTATTTTTTTTTTTGGCGATAAAACAGTGCGCACTGCGAGTTCCACCTTACTTAGGATATGTACCCCCAATGAAAGAAGAATGAGCAGAGAATAATTGTAAGATCTTTGAGATTTCTTTTTCAAAAGATTCGTTTTATACTCTCTTCGGAAGGAGAAATTTCATAGTTTCAAGTTTTATGGGCACTTACTCATATATTAGTATGAGTGTATTCAGTTGGAATATGCGCGAACATTTAGACATGAAAATTGGGATGATGAAGAGAGCAAAACGAGAAGCTGCAACCGAAAATTTGGCACTCACAGAAGTAAATGATTATTAACAAAGATATTGAAAGTTGTAAAAAATGTGGCACATGGACATGCCTAGGTATCCATGAATTTCCACATGAACTATGATCTGTGAACACGCAAAATTTTGGACAGGCAAAGAAGACTGAAATTAAACCGTTTAACCCAAATCGGAACATGCTATAAACAAGATTTTTAAACGATATAAGACTCCATAACATAAGCTCACAGTGAATACCACCACCTAATCAAGATGATAGATCTCTATGAGGTTATAAAGCCATCAAGGTTATTTGTCATACAAGACGTCTAAGAGAGGTGAAATCAATCAACGGTCGAGAAAAGCGACTGACGTTTATACTAGCATACTGGTAACGAACGAAGTGCAACCTACAAAGGGCATAAGCCATTGGCAGGCCCCTCAGAAAAAGTTCCACAAAAAATGCCAACACCTCGCAAACGATTCGCATTCTCTCAAAGCACCCTTCGATCCAGTGGAGCATGCAAACGAGCGCAACGAGTGCGCGACTTCCTCGTCAATACAATGCGTGAATATTGCCTACGTGATGCGCTCATTTAATAAGGTTGGTAAACGCACGGCACACCATAGCAAACATGGCAGAGGTTGGTGCCAGTTGTGTTCATCGCGAACTTATTCGCTTGTTCAACCATCTGTCAATGGTGCTTTCAACCAACCGGCATAAGGCGTACGCACAACAAAAAACAAGTCGTCGCACTATACGTCAAGAAAAATGAGAAATGCATAAAAGCGGAATTGGATATCGCTACATGTCGCTATAAGCTAATGAAATCGGAAAGCTTATTGGGCAACAAAAAAGCTTTGCGCCATCTATTGCTAAATCATTCGGCATTCGTGGCACTTTAAAACGTGATTCCCGAAACTCAACAACGTCGCAGACTTGTACAGCCAATGACGGACGCGACGAACGATCCAAACAATCGGCAACAAAACGTGACATCACCTCCGACATAGGCGTCAAGTTCCGGTCTCAGCAAATATTTCGGTTTTACTTCGATGTCACTACTCAACCACCTAATCAGTCACTCCAATATTCCATAGTCTCTTTTCTTAGATGCTGAATAGGGAACTCGATAAAGCAAAGACATCGAATAATTCTTACCTCCACGTTGGCCGGCAACAGTGAAACCGACTGACAAATTAGGCAAAAAGCAACAGAAGCGACTAAGAACTTATTGGCGTCGAGCGCTTCTGCACCCTTTTTTTGCTTTACCAGATGATCGCCGAAACACATTCACGTAGAACTTCCTTAGTAGATGACCGGTCCTCCTAAGCCCTTCAACTAGAGACAGAAAACTTGCCATGGAAACGGTCTGTTGGAAACAAATGTACGGCGCAATCAAACTAGCGCAGAAATATGAGATCATATTTTCCACGAAAAATTTCACCTTTGCTTCATGGATATCTCACATATTAGGACCATTAAAAAGGATAAAACGTTAATGGGCCCCCAGAACGTCTCATATGTACAACATATGCTCTGTAAAAAATAATAATAAATATAAAACGACATATGATGAAGAGTTTGAAATAAAAACACACGTCATATCATGGACGAGAAACATGTTGCCGTGATCGGTTTCGCCAGAAGATGCTCCACTCTCCGAAGAACACTTCTGTTGTAATGGTTGTTGCTGTATACCGAACAGCGAAAAGCCTTCAAATGATTCGCGTTATATACAACTGAATAGCTAGCTTTCTGTGCATCTCGCATAAAATTCAGCAAGAGTTCTGTGCCCTTCAATCAATATTCTATACAAACAGCTTTTTGTAACAGAAAGCAACATTTCTCAACACATTGTTACGTTTAAGGCGATAGTTCTCGGTACTTCTACGAATCATCATACTTCAAGCACTTGTCTTATTAACAAGCTTGAAAATGCGAAAGGTGTCGAAAGAAGTGACTTATTACAATCGTTCCAAGAAACAGACGATAAGCAGAATTGCGATAGATCATTTCAGCTATAAAGTTTTGCAGTTCCCATCCTTGTGCTTTTTCGATTTTGCTTTCAACGGAATACCAGATATGTCCAATAACCACAATGTTTATAAGACTTTAGGTAACGCACGATAACTTGCCGCGTATGGCACGATAAAGCATAATTTCGACTGGCATTCTTATAAGATCTCCATAATTTAATTTCGAGTGACAACATCCTGAAGCACATAAAATTTTCCTCCCTACTTGATGCGTATGACTTCATCTGATTTTGAGCACTCTTCATGCATCCCATTAAAGATAGCAAGCCCTTGAGGCGCCCACCAAACGCACTCTCTAACCTTCTACTGCGACATTGGAATCAGAAACAGACCAAAAAATGAAGAAATCAACAAAATAAATAAGTGAATAACTAAACAAACCGTGAGGATTATTAGTGCCAATGGCGAAAGATCCGAGATCCACCGCAAGGCGATCGACGTATGATGGCTCGTCCGCGGAAGAACCGCTAACAAATCCCTCCTCACTTGGTGTGCTGCTGCCAGCCCCACTCAACGCACGCGGCATCGCCACTATTGGCATCTAAAATGCCCATAGCTGAGAGTAACGACGAGCTCATAACGCACGGTTACGTCCCTCGGCTTACACAATATCAACTCACCACCTCCCATAAACAACGATCACCAGTTATAGCTAAGCATTGTGCACAAAAACCAACAAAAAGAAGAATGGGCGCACGATAACCACTGCCTCAAGAAAAGACCTGACCTAGGGCGACGTTTTGCGAGGAAACAAAGCATACCTTGATGAAATTCCACTAATGTCTTTGCTTTGGAATAAGGCGTGAACGGCCGTAATTTGATTTACAAGAGAAATTCCGCAAACGGAAAGAGTTCCAATGCGCATTCCAAAAGATTTAACGAGCTACAACTACTAGGCCGACAGGCGACTAGTAAACGAAAAAATAGACAAAAGGTCCGCTCCTATAATTCCTAGGTGACTCAGATTGTCAAGAACAGGTTGTGTGCTCAATCTGTTGCTTTGGAGAGGCATCAAAAGGTCGCCAAATAATACACGTTAGCATGTAACTATGGAACGAGAGAAAAAGCGCCTCTCATTTCAAGC
Organism: Toxascaris leonina; assembly: GCA_022844705.1. Taxonomy (NCBI): domain Eukaryota; kingdom Metazoa; phylum Nematoda; class Chromadorea; order Rhabditida; family Ascarididae; genus Toxascaris; species Toxascaris leonina. The sequence continues at coordinate 28,429 of JAARMF010000139.1, read as the reverse complement.
TAGGAAGACGCTTGCCATAACGACAATGCCAAACGAGGCTTCCGCACGATTTCCTATTTGGAATTTATATGAGTTTATACATTTCGAAATACGCCAAATCAAAGGACATACTTTAATGATCAAATGACGTATTATTGGATGAAATCGTTAAGCTGTCAGCCAAAATGGAGATGTGTGAGCGTTAGTTGCGTCGTGCAGCGAACACGGAGCCAAGTGCCTCCGTTCTGAAAAAAAGGGCAACTTATATTCGAACGCTGAAAGCATCGAAAACGCGTTCAACGTTTCAATCCCATCGCCAGGAAATATAAAAACCTTCAAATGCAACGTAAAACTAGCCATGTTTTCTATCGACACAAAAAATAGTTATGAGGACAGATTTGTGAAAGAAGCGTCGAAGGAGCCCAACAACATTTTAATGGCCGAAAAAGCAAACGTAATATCAAACGAAAACCAACGTAATATCAAACAAGCTAAACCCTAAGATCGATAACGTGCCAATACCATTCAAAAATCCTCTGCCTTTAAGCTGTTCCCGGCCTGAGGCTATAAGTGGAAATGCAGGCGAACACCGGAATGGCTACTGCCTTTGGTCGTTTAAGCCCATCACACCAAAACAGTGACCGTTTCCTCCTCCAAGAATAACTGAAGTGGGCCGAAATAGACTGATATTGGTGCAGTTAAATCGCTGAAAAACTTTCTCCGACCTTCGAAGACTGAATCGAAGGGATTTGACACAACTAGCCAAAAATCACTAACCGAAAGTAGCATACCACATTAGAAAAGTCTCCGAGTTCTCTCACGAAGGGTACGCGTTTCTGCCACTCTCAATTAAAAGCAGGTCTTCGCAAAACAGTTGGATGAGGACGGGGAGGAGGGGGGGAGGGATTTTGGAAAATCAACATTTAGCACCCACCAACCCAATTATTACACTGTTATCATCAAAATTCGATGCGTCAGTAGAAAGTTGCATCCATGAAACAGCTTTGAAAATCCGGATTAAGGCAATCATCCAGCACAACCGACCGCTGCAGTCATTAAAGATGCGATTGTGAGAGCTGTGATGACTAAACGATAGCGAGGCAAGAAGGAAATGAAATCGATGAAAAGAACTGACAGAAATAATAGTACCAAACAGTTATCAGAAGAAGATAGTGCAATAAGAAAAGGAAATGCGGCAACGAGTCGAAGGAATGAAAACATTGCTATCTTATACTTCTATGCTGCCATGCGTAAAGCAAACGTAATAAGAAAGATTAGCGCATTAGCGCAACGCTTACGCATACCGGAACCACCCGGTTAATACCTGCCAAGGTGAGCCGAAATATCAACTAAGGTAAAACGAAATATTTAACACAATAAGATGCGTCACCCACCAAAATCGTAAGGTGAAACACATGCAAAGCACAGATTCAAATGAACGCAGTGACTGGCACATCGTAGCGCATACAGAGAAAAAGGCAAAAGTGGGACGACGCTCAACATGCAACGAGAGCATGAATTGCACAATGATGCAATTTTATGGATCCCACGAGTGCAACGTATACGAATAAGATCGAGGGTTTTCCTCTGCAAGAATTTCTGCGTACAAAGATGCGAAAAATAAGATTCGGTATATCTCGACTGATGTTTATTTATCATGTTATCAACTTCCTGTCACAATGAGCGAGAGCGAATGCTTCCGTAATCTCTAATCTGTGAACATTAAGGATGGTACTCGCAACCACGAAACAATGTAGGTTAAGTCCACCTCCACGGAATGGCTAATCGGTGTTTTTTTCCAAGAGGAAAACACATCAGACCACCCATGTCTTGGAGACTGACTTCGACGAAACCTCCGGTTACTTCTATGAAGTGTTACACATACTTCTCTCATCTTGCCAGGATAGCAGATCCCCCTTCTACCTCCTTCTACCTCCCGAAATCCCCCTTCTACCTCCCACTCCCCACCTTGTAAACGTACGAATTACGAATGTCTTACAGTGACGCTGAAGAGGATGAAGAAGAATGCCGCAAAACGAAAGTCGCTTTCACCTTCCCTTCAGCAGGTTTCCCCCCCCCCCCCCAAACCCGAGGTTTGTTTCCAGAGATGCCGCATTCTTCGAGGGCACTTCTAAGAGATCGTTGCTAAGGTAGTGCTCAGCTTATAGAGAGCTGAGCACTATCCTGCGTTTGAATAACTTCGTTTGCAGCTCCTCCAAGCTGATCAAAGAGTAAGGCAAGATGACACTTAAACGCAGTATGCATTCATCCCGCCCCGGGTAAACACTGCTGTCTTCACTTCAGTGGCCATATTTAGATAACGAATGCCATGGTATGTTGCCGATCATTTTGAAACCGTATTGACAGATACGGCGAACTTAAAGAGTGTGAGGTAGTTCGGGGGAAAGAGGGCAGTATGAATAAATGCGAGAAATGTTGCTGTTACTGTGAAGCAGTATTAGACCACCCCTCCCTCCTCCCCGCAATCGACTCATCAACTTTGCTTCCCACTTTGTCAAGTAGTACTAGACATGCTCTCACAACTCCAGAAGCCAATCCTTGTCTTCACTGTTCAAACGTCTTCTCATTTCAAACCAAACAGTGTCTTGTTTCGTTTGTGGAATATTTTCACATGTAACAAACATCTTGCGAGTGTACAGCAAATTTGAAATGACTAGTGCGATGAATTTGCGCCGTTTTTTCAGCTATTTTCTGCGGAATTATTCTATCATGTCGCACTCAACGGTAGCGTTCTCGTGTACTCTCATAGAAGCTATAAACTAAGTTGCGAAAGTTAGTGATAGATAAAGGCGAAAGCATGGATGAATGAAGCTTCAACGATGCAGCAACAGTAATTATATAATATGTTTCGAGCAATTCACTGTCACTCAAATTACGATGAAAGCAGATACGAAGTAAAATTCCAAAAAATCACTTGTATGACAAAATTTAACAAATAGATGATGGAACGAAAGAGGAGGAAAAATTATTCGAATCCAACTGATAAAGTAACAGAAATAATTTCGAACCGGAAAACATGTCGTAGCATTCAGCGATATAAGAATCGCCCTCTAGCTTAAATCTAGCTTAAATATTGGATTAAATATCTTCCAAAACAAAGCTTTCACATCTCTCGTTCTTTTCCTCACCAATAACTAGCTAACGATTAGCTAGCTATCTGATTTGATTCTAATACGTGATATTTATACGTTGGAGCTTCGCTTGCTGCAGTGAAAGAGCAACTCTTCTTAGCTTTTGCCACCATTGTAGCATAACTCATCGCTATTGCTTAGATCCGACAAGGCCGATGCGAAGCTCTTATAAAAACTGCCAACTTCCAATGCCGAAATTTTTTGTGCGAACTTAGTGGCTGTTGAAAATCGAATGGGCAATTTATGAGCTCCACTTATGATTATCTGTACTTGCGCATAATCCCTGCGAAAAGTTGCTCCTTACTTCTTAAATACGCCATGAAGAAGGGTTGAAATGACGCGTGATTTCGTCGATCAAAGGGGACAGGGGAGGTCCCAGAGTCATCAAGCTCTCCTGCTCTAAAGAGAGACGATTACTCATTTGATGGATGGCGCAAAAGCATTCCTACGACGCAATGTATGACTGCCTTCACAAACTCTCCTTTCGAGGTAGGTCCTATGGTTTTAGCGTGATTTATATAGCATTAATATCGCGTCATTGTGCTCTGAGCGACTACACACGTCAGCTTCTAAGAAAAATACGACAATAAGGTATTTCACGCATAAAATATAGAGGTGAGTGCGCCGAACCAGCGACGTCTCAAGACAAGTGCTCTACGATGTATCTGAGTACACTTCACACGTCCACACTTCTCGACAGTCGAGACGTTGATGAACGATCGTATCTAAGCGAATAACGTGAACAAATTTAAAGTCTTCGTTAAAATGCTGCAACCGTTTTGATTTGATATCTTTTAACAGCTGTTTTGGCCACACTATAAGAACGAAAGAATATTTTGAGATCGCAAGTGAATCAGCTGGAAATTTCGCAACACCGCAGAACACATTTTTTAGAGAATACTCACAAATAGAAGCACTAAATTTCGCACGGAAGTGCGTGTGTAGTGACGCGAGTTGGGTCTTCTCGGAGTTTCCGTGAACAGCATCAGCATTACTGCTTCAGTTTGGATTTCTTTGGTTTTTTTTCTGTACAAAATTTTCATGACCTCTGAAATTCGATTCTCAGTTTTCATTACGTAAGCCGACTTGTGGGAATGTTGATACGATGAGCTAATATTGCAACTTTGTCAAGGTAAAAGAAGTCCATCGAAGAACACTGATTCATGCCATTAACCTAAAAAAAAAAAAAAAAAAAAACGAAAATCTCCTCAGATTCCAATCCTTGCAGAAGTGAAAATCAGTGCCAAGAGGTGAAAATCAATATAAAAACACTATCGAAAAGAGTACGATGCTGCGTAGAGGTTGGTTAAATGAAACCATATGGTAAGAAACATGCTGTAAAAATTCCCATGTTGCAGTAGGCTATTCATGCATATCGCGCTTATCGCGTTTACGAAGAAAAGAGGAAATGTTTCACTAACCATACGGTCATATCGCTCAAACAAACGCACCAAACGAACAGGAGCTCGGGAGGCGACATTCGATTCTCTCAATTTACAAGCCAATATTTCGTTGCTATGATTATGCGAGTCGCGTCTCTGCCTTCTTCAAACGAATTGTATAGCTATATGCTTATTGCCCTTTCGAGAGAAATTATTCATTTAAAATGCTCATAGGGGGAAATAAATTCCCGACCACGAAACATACGAAAATTGAAATGTGAAGAAACTTGCCATTTTTGCCGACTCTTTCTATTATTATGGAATAAACGTCTTGTGACATTTCGTGAAATAATTTATAACCAACGATTTATTATCGATACCCCATCTGCATGGCTTCTTATTGTCTCTTTAACAGACTGGAAAATGGCAATTTTTCCAATTCTATTCGAGAACTTAAATCCACGTTTCCGATGAAGAGCAAAGCCTCACTTCGACGCCCAGAAATACTGACATGTTTTAGTAAAAATGGCTTCGAAAGCATTTTCAGACGAATATCTCTCGAATTCGTTTCAAGTTGAACATGGAGACTCAACTGTGGGCCACTCCCAAAAAAACTACAAGATCTGCATTTATTTATTCTCTTTTATCAGTCCAATATGACAGGCGAAAGGAGCTTATGTGTGACTTGGATAGTAGCACATTGAGCAGTCCGCCCATGGATCGCTGCAGCGCCTTTTATTAGCGGAAATCTTTCTGAGTGAAAAAAGAAGAGCCAAATGAGAGATACTTACAGTAAGCGATATTCAAACGCATAAAACTGAGAACAAATGATGAGATCGGAAGAGGCGCATGATGCATGTATTATACGCGACGAGGAACACAGTGGTACGAAGCAATGCAAGACGATCATTACTCTTGTACCGGTTGATCGTGAGCGATGCCCGCTCAGTAAGGCACATAATTATCGCTTAATTGTGATGAACGTCCGTGGAGAAACACCAATACGAACACATCAAAGTCCCTCTAACTGCCTCATTCCACATCTTTTCGTCAATTCCAACGATCGCCTTTCTCAGTGATGAAACTTTAACCCTTTAAACTATTCAAACGAAACTCCCATAGTGCATGTCTTCATATTATTCACTGCAGGTACATGTTCTTCCTCTCTTTTCTCTCTCTGTGTACTCACTCTGCAGCAGCGAATTAACGAAGAAGAAATTAACGGAGATAGAAACTTCGATGAACTCCTATCGAAATCGTATATTCAAACTAGAAAGGCTTCTACGAGGAAAAAGGCTTGTAAATGTCCAAAGAAAAACATCTCAACATGGGACGCCTATCTAATAGATTCTGCGATAGGCTTTCGGTACAGATAAACGAATACGTACAACAACGGGAAACTTCAGAGAAAAAAGCCAAGATTGCTTGTTCGCAGAGACGCTCTTTGTAATCCAAGTTATGGCTACGTCACAAATTTAAAGACACATGTATGGGAAAGCTGTAATTTAGTGCCACCGCAGAGAAAAAAAAACCAAAATTATGCCCACCTTTTTCTATCGCCCCCACGTACGAAGACAGAGATAAAACGAGTAAAAAAAACAGCAGATACCAACCAAGGGAGAGTGACTTTAAGCGTCACACTGTTGAAGAGCTTTAAGCAACTGAAGCTATATAAGCGAAGATGCAAGAAGGAACCATATTGGCAGCAAAACAACACAGCATCCCATTAACACACACTCTGCGCCATTCAAATCGATTCGAACGTGCAATGTGCTATTGCGGAAAAGCCACTTGTATGGATGAGCAGTTGGCTTGCAGACGCTAAGCAACGTCGGCAAACGCTATATGCTAGTCGATGAAAAGCGCTGAGTTACGATTTTCCACTCACCTTCGCAATCAAGTATTAACGCAATGAAAACAAAATCAACATCCACAAGCGACGTAAAAATAAGATCAATAACGTATGAGGACGAAAATGCAACATTGCAATTCTCAATAAAAAAGTTTGCACTCAAAGTTTCGACTTCGGAAGCGTATTCCACGAAAGATGAACTTTTCGATCAATCTCCATTCATTCATTGCGGTAGTGCTTTTGAGTTCGAGGCATATCATCAGAGGCAGTGCTTTTGCTATAAGAATTGCAACGGACCCCTCAAATGTGGATGTGATCAACCAAAACGAGCAGCAGTCAGTTTTCCTGAACAACTGTCCATGTTTATTTCACAGGTCACATGTCCACATAGCACAATCACACATCGATGTGTCATCAGCGTAAGAAATGAGTGAATTGGTTGTTGACCATAACTCCAGGATTTCTTTAACCGCTGTCATAGCTACCCTATGGTACACTATACATAAGTGAAAAATTGACATTCGAATTGCATGATGACATCAAGTTGCATAAGCATGTTCTCAGTTGGGCCACCTTTAGCGGAAAAATCTGACGACCCGAACTTAGAGGTAGTGTCGATACTCAAACTGTGCTGCCCATTTCCGTTTCAAAATCCATACGCTGTCTCATTAACAGCGTTGTAGTTCAGTGACATTGTCCTTTTTGAAAGTTACGCCGATACCGACTGCCATAAGGCCCAATGTTACGACCGCTATAATGATGCTTGGCTCAAAGGTAATGCTGCTAAAATAGCTTTACCATTTGAAAATGCTCCATTGAAACCTATGAAAAAATTCGGAATCATCTGCTGATAGCATGAAGTTTTCGATCAACTCGTTGGAAATAGAACTGAAATCACAAAAAAAGCTTTTGCTAATTCCAATCGACTCAGATCAAAAATATTTTCCCAAAGAAACTTTTACCGACATAAGATTTCTGGCAGCTGAAAATTTTCGAATGTGAATCTTGTCGTGAACCTTCAATAAAACAATCAAGAAAATGCCTAAAAGCGCAGCCGAAGTAAAAGAACAGAAGGATGGAGGGTGGAGGAATCGGATAAACCCGATATGTCCAACCCGGACCTACCAACATTCCCGACGTGAATCGAGAGTTCCTAAAATTTGGGATTAAAAAACAAACGGGATAAACCACTAGAATGAGCGTCAGTTGCGAGCCTGATGTAAAAGCTACGGGGTTTTACACTATCATTTACTGCAGATGTTCGATGCAACAATCACTACTGTTTAAAGTGCAAAATCTAATAGGCCGCTTAAATAATAAATGGAAATGAATAGAGGCACTTATAATTACGTTTGAAACCGATTCTAATCAACAAAGGAGAAATGAAAACGGATCAAAAAGCGATTCAAATGACAGCAAAAGTTTTGAAAAATGAAAGCGAGATGTGTCAAGGCTGCACACACAAGCGCGATCAACAAGGAAAAAGTGGTATGCCTCCGTACTGCGAATGTCGCTGAAAGTGTCGCCGAATTCGGCGAAGTTCGCTGTTCACGCTGCCCACACGTCGACCACTTATGACGGGAAATAACTTGTCGTTTACTGCTTACACCTTCTTATTTTACATGGGAATAAAGGATTCGGCTGAATAACACCTATAGATAGTATCACTGTGACATACTGTACTGACTCGCAACCTTCTCCACGTTCAATCCGCAGTATGACAATCTCTTATATCTCTTATACGTTGATCGAACAGGGTTATAAAGGCATCGACAGATTCAACGACCTCGAATTGCCCCTTAAACTTCCCCACACTCATGGATTTTTCTCCGTCCGATCAACAGACAACAAACTGCACAACGTAAACCGCACTCACTTCCATTAGAAAAAACTGCTGAGAATATACGCAAACAGCTTTTACACATAGTTCACGCAACAATCACTATAGAGTATTGCAATACGCCCCAAAAAGTCATCTGGACGCTTTGCTAAACAAGCAAAGCGACACTAATTGCTGTTCGCAGCAAAAGAACCTGGACTGCGAAGCTATTCGTCTGAAAACCTGATTGTTTGCTTGAAATTAAGTTATTTTTCGAAGTGAACATGGAGGCTTATTATTTGTGTAGCCGCTCTTGTTGCTTGAACAGCCCTCAAAAACATAATTGTGCTAAGCACTAAGATGAAGTGGAATTCATTTCAGTTCCTATCATTGTGGTATTTTGTGTTCAACGACACATTCACTTTTCAATACCACTTCTCATCACACAGACAGTACGAGCCAAAAATGAACGAAAGACATGCACACCGAATGTGAACATCGGACAAAATGAGCACGTAAATGTATGGGAGACGCACAAAAATGGCTCATTGCAGAGGCATTCTGCTCGCCGTCGAAACTTATTGCTCTAATTATTCGCCTTTATGTACCGTCAAAGGCGACATTTCGTATATCCAGTTTTTTTTCGTCGCGTTGAAATCAACAAAAGGCAATCACCACATTAATAATGATCCAGAATCACCGACGATCGCAATGTCCTTTACCTAAAATTCAACGCCATTGTTGCAAAACCCACACGTATATTTTCTTGTCACATCACCGCTTCTCGCATAACCGGCACAGAATTCGCCGCTTTTCGAATCGGAATAGCGAGGATAGAACTTCGCGAAAGTGTTATGTGGTGCTCAACAAGGCCCGTCAGCATCGGTACTCAACAATGAAACTAAGTAACCGACATACATTTGTGTCCAGCACCTGTTCATTTCAAAACGAATGCTAAGAGCTTTTGAATATTTTGGAGAAACGAAACGAAACGACAACGGCGCTAATAGATAATAGTCCGCCCTCCCTAATCCCCCCCCCTATCCCTTCTCAGAATGTTCGGGTCAATCCGAGTTCTTAACAACATTCGGTTTGCAGTCTTCACTTTTAAAGAATTATTTCTCTCGAAGGAGAACACAAACTTTTGTATGCTCCGCTTCCATGTCTGAGGAATATAGTCTATAGAAAAGATAACAAAACATCCACCAGACTTTATCACACGCTGATTTGTAACGGACGTGGGTATATTGTCATCAACAATATCAGCAACGACGAGGTCAAAAATCGGATTCCGCAGAGCAAGATTAGTACGTTTGTGAAAACCGAAAGCAGTCAAACTGGCTGCTATCGAATGAAATTCTTTCAGTGAGCAGCGCTATTGGTAATATCTAGCTCCATTTCGTGTCGGCATCTCAACGGGTTAGTGGTCAGGGTCATTGGATAGGTTTACTGCCGAAGGCAAAACGGAACACCCAACCCGGATGTCGCAATCAGCGCGGCTGCCATCGATGAAAACCGTACGGGTGCGAGATGGAAAGACGGGGAGTGAAAAAGAGGAAAGCGGCGCACTTTTCATCATGCGGGATGGAATATTCATAGTCGGCATTGAAATTTTCGGCGCCAATGAAATGATACACTCGGCGGTGATATAATCGGAGAACAAAGGTAATAAAGTTTGAATTGTTTCAAGAATGCGTAACGCTATATAAGTATGAAGAACATTCAATTCAACCTGTTAAAGAGGTGAGCAAGTCTATGCATAAACGAACTGTCAAAACAGCACTGACTCTATGCGTTTGCACTGAGCCGATGAATAAGCGAGTTCAACAAAGAACGGTGACTGTTCGAAGGAGGGAGTTTTTTTAAGAGATAAAACCCCTCCTCCATTTTCGATATGTCGTAGGAAAAGACCTGGGTCGATATTAGTGACCAATAGTCCCACACTGAGTTCCACTAAGCAAAATCTTGTACGTACCCTCCATTTATCAACATAAAGTTTGATGAGCCTCAAAAAAAGCGTACTGGAATCTTCTCTGCAATCGAATCTTCTAAATAACTAGCTCGCTTTCCATTCGTCGAGAAAAATTAATCTGCGGACGCTAAAACCTAATCGAGACTCGTGAAAAAGAAATGTTACAAGCTAGCTGCTGAAGTGAAAGGCACTCATCGTATCTAGGCAGAAAAAAAACAATTTAAACACCCGGAAATCGGTATTCAAGAAGCTGCTGCTAAGAGAATTTAGCCATTACAAAGAAACACAGCAAACGTGAGCTAAGAACTGGACAAATGTGGGCGAGATAATAGCGTGATAAGCGGTTTTGAAATCTCGCTCATCAAAGCAGCCAGACTGACAACTCAACGATACAAAGCAAAACATGTCGAGTGATGCCGTCATATTTTTATACATCCGACGTCTCGCACAATTCGGCCATTAAAGATCGCTTTTTTTTTGCAATCCGTTCGGTGTAAAATACATGCGCTTTCTAATGCCCATAGTCTTTGATGAAGCCAGTTGATGAACGTGAAATATGGTATAGGATAACACTCTAACATGAATTACATCGGATCCAGCAAATTTCGTTGCTCCAGCTTCAGTTTTAATCAAGTTGGAACTATCGGATAAAGAAGAAGGCAGACCCAAATATAAATATCTCTATCAAATATTTTGGCAGCAAGGTTGCAAAAGTGCATAAAAATGGACAGGCCTTGAAATACGACCGAATTATTTGTGTCGCTTTCGCAAACGTACTCATAAAAACCAATATTTAAGCAACATCAATTGCATTAACGTGAGAGTACCTTGCAGGGAAAGGCAAAACACTCATTCTTCTTTACGCGGTTAAATACGTTCATAAACATCACGCCCGCAGCATCACGAAGGTCAGTGATTAAGCAAACGAATCTCGGGAAAGAGTGGGAAAGAAAATTTTTTAAGGCAACATTTACGAGGCACGCTGCGACTGAGTAAATTTTGCTGGTGGTTTTAGCACTTATGAAAAGGTGTGCCTAAGCTGAAAGAAGCGTTTGAAAATGAAAATTTCTTGTGGATTTTCTTTTTTGGAAGTGTTCTTCAGCCATATGAATCTATTCCTAAGCAGACGAAAACGATATTATTCCATATGATGGGCGCATTGAATTGCACTATTTCTCCGTTCTTTCTGCGTATTGAGGCAAGCAAGGTTGTACAAATATAGCACGTCATGACACCATAAAAACGGAAACGGAGGTGGAGAAATATCGTGCCACAAATATCATGAACTGAGACTATCCTTTTGGGGGCGAAAATTAAGATATTAAGATAAAATAAAAATTAAGATAACATAAAATGCAAAAAAAGACATTAAAAATTGCCATCAGACGCTAGAACCTGTTCCCCAATTGCATCGAAATGACTGCAGGATCGAGGATGCGAGGCAACAATATCGCGCAAGTGGCAAGACTAGGAAATGCTGCATTTTCGATATGTCGTGTGAATGAAAAATAAGTGCAAAATAAAATCACTTGCCAATTTCCACTCTCTGAGTTTGATTTGCTAATCGTTGATGAGGTAACAAATGAGTTGCAAAACTGTTGATGCGGAACAGTATCCCATCGGAAACATTGCCAAAAATCACGCATCGCGTTGCGCACCGCAAATGACAAATCAGCAGGAACGAATCATAGTTTTCCACTAGGAGCGTTTCGACAAGAATCGATTAGCGCGAAGAGCAATCATCCTCTTTTTGAAGCTTATTGGGCACATCAAGCGGCCACTACATTCACACAGAAATAATATCGACACACCTTGATGATTGATCCCACCCATGTTTCAACTGCTTCACCGTCCCATTTAAAAAAACGCTATTTACCTATAAGATAGCGAACAAACGTGGGAATGACTAATGCATAAGCACACGTTCGGATGACAAGCAATCGACACGAAAAATCACGAGCTTGAGTCCGTTCCTTTCATTTTTGAGCGGAATTTTCGATCTGTTATTTGATAAGTCAGAGTCGATGCTGCCATCCTTTTCTTCAACGCCTTTGTGAGGACCGTACCTAGGAATATATAAGTTTCTGAAGCAGTATATGAGGATGGAATGCAATTTCGGTCATAAAAACATTCGTAAACGAACATTTGCCTACGAAATAAAGTTTGGAATTGGCTTTAATCATCAGGCATGGAAGAGAACGGAAAAAATGAAAGCGAATTATGGAAGAAAAAAACCCCATAAACTATGACGTATTCCAGCCGGGAGGATATGTTCACAAAAAACGAATGCGGCAAGGATATGAATCAGAAACGTGCACTGTTGCTGAGTGATGCAGAATAAATCACCATATTAAACTCCGGCAATGCGCACTGATCATGATGCACATGTCTGCTAGTAGGCTTGTGGGTTATGCATCGATTTAATGTGCGACGTAGTAACACACCATCCTATGCAGCCGCACAGTCATATGTGAATAGAAGGTGCGCATAACAGATCCAATGATATGCT
>JAARMF010000139.1:0-15548 GCA_022844705.1 Toxascaris leonina | reverse complement strand
CCCCCCCCCCCCCCCCCCCCTAAAAAAAACGATGTGTGAATGTACCACGTCACTTGACACAACATATAGTGGCCAGCTAGTTACTGCCTCATTGCTCACAAGTGCAATGGTAAGCATGAAACTTTAGCAGCTATGATCAGCGAACGTGAGCAATCGCTAGATGAAAAGATGAAAAGGGTGAATCGCACGCACAACTGCCCCCTTTATGGTCACTCGCCCCAACACGAAAGCATCGCTGAGGCTTATTAGTGTGGTCACATTCAGCGTGCCACAATGACCATCTCAGAAGCAGCAACGCACCAAATGAATATGCAACACACCCCGTGCCAACAACATATCGCATTGCATCTCGTCATCATCATTCGGTTTAGTGCTTCAATGCGCGACTACCCCCCTTGAAATTAATACACAAACCAGCAAATGAGCTTCTGATCAGCGTCGACCTTCGCACTTATCTTACTATGGCCCAAATGACGACCGACGACGTTCGTATATATAACGAATCAACGATAAGCGAGCTAAAGGATAGAATGTTCTCACGCTTGAACATTGCGAAACAAAACTTACTCGATGAATTTTATTTAGTTGCTGCCTAAGTGTGGGCTGCGTTTTGATACATGCCAATCATGTTTGCACCATGAGCCTAGGGACAGCACCAAGGCCGAAAAACGCTAAGCTAGTTTTCTCGCATTAATGCGTCCCTCAAACCTGATCACAGCCGGTATTGCGAAAATTTTTTATTCTTTTCTTCGGCATATTCCCATGGTTCGACATGACCAGTGAACGAACAACGACTACGTGATCATCAGTTTTCGAGAATTCGGTACAAATCTAGTGATATTTAACCTGGCAAAACATACAAAAAATGGTATAGCGTCGAAGAGTCATTAGAAAATAGGTCCTCACTGCAACCCTTGTAACACATAAAAAACTTGTAAACATTTTTATAAAAATTGCAGTTTATTTTTAACGTAATGCAAAATGATAACACATTGGCCCAGCGAAGCTACGACGACTAAAGAGAAACAAGCAGCAATATAAAGATGGTAAAAATAACGCCAACTCCCCTGAGGTTGTTAAATATTCTGCATTCGAAAAGATGAGATTTGGTCTGAAAACCGTTGTTATTTTGAATGAAGGACACTGCAACGTCTCAATGGGATTTCAAACGGGAAATGACAGGAACAGCATTTGTTAAAAAAAATATAATAAAAATGAGTTTCATCAAAGCAGCCCGCTTAAACAGTGAATCCGAATGCACTAAATCTATCGTATATTTTAATTAGCTATTAACATATTTCAGATATTTTGCCGCAAATTGTTTACGCCATTCAAATATCAATTTCTCGCTGCGTTCGGCTGATGTTTATCATCAATCCTCAAACTAAAGGTTTTATGCAGAAACAATGCGTCATCGTGCCTCCATAAGAACAAAAGTACCAGATACACAGTGGAAGCGGATCAATCAAATCCATAAAAAGCACCAACCGCGCCAGAGTATTCGAACAAGTTCTTCGGTGAATATGACGCTGAATAAGCTTAGTTAATTCAAAGCCAGCAAGTAAAACCCATGCGGAAATATGTAATCAATATCACAAGAAAAACGTGTTCGTTGACGTTGTCGAATATATGAAAAATAGCAAAAGGGGTTCGACCGAATGCTGCATCACACAATCACCAAATCTCACGACATAACCCAACTAGGGAAACCCTTTTGAAGAAAAACATTTCAAACCTTTGCAGTGTTCTTCGCCAACAAAAAAGACTTCAACGTTCACCTGAGAAAACAATTTCGGCTTCACTTCCAAGGAATACTTCTTGCACTCCCGGATAGAGATTCCACTTCAAGCTCTATTGCTAAGCTTTCGACGATCTTCAGTCTCGATTCTGTCCGCATGCTAGTCTCGCTATCACGACACAAATTACATTCGATACACGTACCACTGGATGAAAAAACTGTGTCGAGACCACTAACGAGTTGTTATACACCCACCCCCTCTTTCACTTTTTTATGCAGTAAAAGTTTTATGTTTGAAAACTTGTGGATGCACCGAAATCTGAACGCGCCGCAACCCTGAATAAAAGACATTGGTACATAATTACACCGCAACCGATCGGAGCAAAACAGAGTGTCAAGAGAATCAAGAGATTTGAAAGTTGAAAGACATCCCTGCTTGAACGCCCACCTAAACAAATGAAAGAATGGATGGCGAGCAGTAGAAAACGTTAGCGGAAAAAACGCAGCTATACGGCATCGATCACAATCCACGTATGCGACTCACGACCGAGTGTTCCGTAAGGCCGTTCGAAAGCTGTATTGGTCAAGCTGCGATCGTGCTCAACGATCAGCACGCCCATCCGTCAAGAGACAACTCATAGAAACACTTCGGTGGATGGGACACAACGCCACATCACGCGGCATCTACACGCGTTTCAACACAAAAGATCAGAATTTTTGGCGCGAATTTAGGATTTCATTCTTAGAGAAGCGAGTTTGCAAGGCCAAATAAATGCGTGCATCTGTATACCCTTTTCCACCTTCCAGCTGACGCATGACAATACTGCTGCTGATTTAGAGAGAAATTTTCTGTTGTGCGTTGAAAAACTGCAACGATCACCTTTAGGGATTTTATTTGTGTTATCGAACGATAGATAATGACGGTTTATTCAGCACGACTCATATATCAACGAGTTTGAATGTTGTTGAATAAGCGGCACGAGCGAAGTTTTCTTTTTTTATTTTTCAGAAACGCTAAGACAAGAACTACTCAGTTCGGTTAGATGAAAGAAAATGACAATTGGGAATCGCATTGCTGTTTGCGCATTTTAGAGTAGCACTATGCAAAGGTTTGCACACAGTATTCAACAGACAACGAATGTGCCATAAATGAAATATGCTTGCAGTTTTAATTGACTGAACGTCGCAAATGTCCATATTTACCATCTGCAAGCGGAAAAATTTTGAGAACAGCATCCCAGAAGGTAAGCGAGCACCTCATATGCTCAGAGGTGAGCAATTTGCTAAATATGAAGTGCGGATGGCCCATTTGGTTAACGAATGTTTTACGCGAGTAATGGCGTCTTTTTCCTGAAAATGTGTAAATTTGCTTTGGTACAAGTGCAGGCGGTGTAGGTGTCGCGCAATACAACTTCCCGGGACGCAACCGTTTTCGAGACGGCCGAGGGAAAATAGAGACGCCAGCAAGGTTTAGCGGGACAGAAATCAAAAAACTACAGTGGGAGACCAATATAGTAAGCTTCAGCAACGCTCTTTGCTGCCAACAAGAAAATTGTTCCCAAAACATTCTCGATGAAACAAATATTATTCTCGAGAAAAAATATTCTTCACAGCGAAACCTCGTTTCAAGCGAAAATATGAGCATAAAGTCACCACCCCACTCTTTGCTTCATATATATTCAGTACAGTAGAAAAACAGTTATCTCCAAATGTAGCTCTCGACGCTTTCAATGCTGAAAAAGGCAGGAGTCATGAGAATGTGCATACATATGCACTCGCCACAAGATCAACTGACCAAACAATGGTGGCATGCTAGTGGCCGCATCATCTCAATGACCCTTGTTTATTGTTTGTCTTCACGTTGTTCCATTGTTTGAGCTATATGCCCAATATAACTCACTCCGAAAACAACCATGTACACCAGTTTACACTCAATGCTTAACTTGGAGGGTTCAAGCAGAGAGCATTTAACGAGGATTCACTTGGGTATGAACGACTGGTCTCAACAGTACCAAGCTACCCTATGATGGGCCTAGTTGGAGCTCCAACCGGATGTCCAATCCCTTTATCATTTCTATGAATGTCTCTAGAAACACAACTTACGCATAAAAAACCTACTCAACTAAAAGTGTTGGTTATTGAAGCAGTAATATTTTGGTAGGCAATCAGAAATTGATTTTCACTATTACAGGAACATTTTGAGAACTTAGCAAGTTGAAACTTTTCGAAAAACATCACACCACTAAACGACATAAATGTATGAAATTGCCTTTTAAAAAACTTGTTGATTAAACGTAGCCGTCCATCACCTCAATAATAATGTTGCGAGGATCGCATTTACGACAGCAAAATCTCCTGCACACGGAAAAACGAGAGGACCCAAATCCCTCGCTTTTGAGCAAAACCAAGCGCCATTTTGATAGCGAATAAATGCGCTAGGCATATATGAACCACTCAAACACCGAAATGAAAACCTTGTGGAACAAGGCGTTGCACTGCACTCGGCTCCACCGATGTAAAAGGAAACTCGTCGTTGCAGAGGCAGCGAGGCCACGGCTCTCAACGCAAAACGCAGCAGAGTAAATGCAAGTGTCCGCCCAGCGAGCACTATCCCCCCCACCCCCAGCCCCATTGCTGCAGTGCGCCCGATTGGGCAAGACAGGAGGCGGGACCAACAGACCGCTAACACTAGTCCCTGCTAGTGCTGCAACCTGTTTTTGCGCGTCACAGCGCTTTTAAAAGTGCTTCCTGGCCCTAAATAACACGTGCGCACACAAAGAGGTTATATGTGGCAGAAATAGGTCGTGGTCAGGTGCACGCTCCGTTGTCGTGCAGTCTTTTGACGACGTTACCCGGCGACACACGCCTCTACAAGGTGTCGTATATCACTCTCACTGTGAACACGCTCAACACTGCAACACAACCGTTAAATCCCCATTAAGAAGCAGTTCGACTCATTGCTGCGCTTCAGCATAAAAAGTCTCCATAGAAACATAGTTTCTTAGCGCAGTTAAAAGCTTAGATTCATAAGCCCTCATCAGCGTCTGTTAAATCCTTAAATCAAATTTCAACTCAGTTGGAGAACGTATGCAGCGTTACTGTGAAGCATTGAAGTCGTCCGCTTCTTGAAGCCTACAGATATTCGCAATAAGGCAATTTGCACGCGACGCTCAAAAAGGCAGACAGCTGAATCTTGCTTACCGAAGTTCGCAGACCCCTACCTTTCAAGAACGAGTGCGGTTTCCAAATTGGCATGCTTTCAACGCCTTTAGACTAGAAAAGTCGGTAGTTGGAACGCTTCATGATGGAATTCGAGATGAGTGATATCAGCCTTCCAAAACAAAAAATAACGATAGTGCAATTAAATTAACTTCTGAAAAACAGATAAAGCCGCATTACGAAGATTTCTTTTATATGGCTTGCTGTGCAAATTATTGCATTCAAAATTCTTTTCACTAATTAAGAGGCGAAGAATAAAAGCATCACTTCTGCAAAATCGAAGACTCTCACCCTTAGTGCTCTTCCACTCCATGCCTTCGATTTCATCGATGGAGATAGTCATAAATTTTGCAAAGTGAAAGCCGTTCACAAAATGCGTACAACAAGTCCTAATTAAAGAGGTTTCTGGAGCGCGACGAGATAAGATAAAAAGATGTCAGCAAGAGAACCGATTTGAAAACTAAGAAAGTAACAGCGGTCTTGGGTGACAAAAACTCAAAAAGGGACAAGTCAAGGTATGGTTTCATAATGAAGGATTGTTATGAACACTCACTTTTGCACTCTTCGCTATATATGGTTCCTTTGAAAAAAGCTCCTCGCAGTACAAAAAAATTTCCAAGTGAAACTATTCACGAGAGATCTTTCACTAAGACGATTGTAAGAATCAATGCAGTTTCTTTGTTTCTATCCGCCATTCTTTTACTACTGACAAATGTAGCACAATTGCAAATGTTTTGCATCTGCAGAGTGAGCTGTTTCGAGCCATGAGATGCTAGTAGGGATGGCATGGAACGTAGGGAACGTCGTTATGCTTTCGCATTGAATGCTGCTATATGAGTTCTTTCGCACAAGAAACATGTAACTGGTAACGAATAATCGCGGCCTACGGATACCACTTCATCGTTCAATGCTTCAGGTGATTTTCACTTTCAGAACTGCGCCGGGGGCCAAATGCCACATCAGATCCATGTGAGAGAGGCGACTCTGCAGACTTACCTGCTCGTTGCCTCGCTGAGACTCTAAGTGGCGCACGCATTCACTTCTGCGGCTTGCTGACGCATTCGTATCCCAACAAGAAGTGACGAGCATTCATTGTCAGTTGCGATTCGCAGACGCGCTTTTGTCCGCTTCTCAACTCTACTTATAAAGGGCTAAAATTATGTTTTTAACTGAAGTCAGCTAGAAGCACACAATATGCAAGAATATAAATATTTATATTTATTCTTGTTTTGCCAGTAAAGTAAACCAACAAATTCATGACTGCCGTCGGCCACATAACGTATCAATAAACCGTCTTTAGGAAACATTTTTTGGACTGCGAGATGGCAATAAAGACGTGAATGCGCCTCCTTCAAAGCGTTTTCTTTCCACCCCTCCTTGAATCAGCGCTGCCGTCTTCCTCTGATCAAACTTCGCCTTGCAACTGTCATTGCAATTCGTCCAAAATTCTAGTTTTTCAAGCCGTTTCTTACTTCATGCAGCATGGATGCTTATGTTGCTCATGTTTAGCTTTACATAAAAGAGCAGCACCGCAAGAGAAGTTGACCATTTGTTAAAGCGTTGCTGTTGAACCAAGTTCGGCTAACATTTGAACGCATGTCTTCTTCACATTTCACAAACGACAAATAAACGCGCATCGAATAAAATCTCAGTTGAGTACCTCTCTTAAGCCCCAAGTAGAAAAAAAGCATTGCAAGAAAACACAATTGTTTAAAATTTTGAGTCGTTTCAATGAATCGATCAATTAATTTCTCTATAAGCATCAGTTTAATCGTACTGTCAAACGTTTCAGGTCTTTCCATTTAAGATTGATTATATTCGAAAAGTGATGCTTTTTGAGGTGATAAAATATCTTTTCTATCGCATCTGATATACGGTGAATTTTTGTGGTAAATTTATGCAGCGGAAATTCCGCATTCTTTGCAAGAAATTGCAAAATATATAGTACAAATTCTTTAGTGATTATATTTTCGAATGAACCAATTAAATTATCTAGGATTCTTAGCATTAAACTCTCTAAGAAATTATTGTTCAAGCCACTCAACAACCAACAAAGACTCACTCGGGCATTATTGATGAATCGAATGAAAAGAAACAACTGACAGACGAAAGCAATTCGGAATGCTATACGCTAGAAGATTGTGGGCACGAATTGAACGAATGCAGATTCCACCAGAATGCCGTTGTTTAGAAGAGAAAAGGTTCCCAAGAAAAGAAAGGCGACGTTGTATTTCAGAGGCGAAGTTGGTGAATTTCACGAAAGAAATTTAAATATCAACTAGGCTTTTATCTGAGGAGTTTTCAAATAAGTTTCGAAACGAGAAATTTCATCGCTTTGCTAGTTTAGAAAAAAAAAAGAAAAAACCAGTTAATTCATTTGCGACTAGAACAAAGCGACGATGCATTCATCATCTTTGAAGTGTTCGTCGATTGATGATTTGTGAGAATTTCGCCAATTTAGCAAATTATCACCTGTTTTGGTAGGGGAGTGGGAGGGAGGTGTTGCTCTTCACTTCCTCTTCATTAAAAAATTCGAAATCAGTAAATATCAATAGACACATCAAATTGGCTAATTAAAAAGGGTGACCAGAACAAACAAAACGAAAAATCACAAAACAACTGTGTCGCTTAAACAAATGTAGCATTAAAGCATTATTGCTTGATTGGCAGGCTTTCCATTTAGGAATTTCGATGCGTTAAAATAACGCAATCGCACTGAGAAATTCGATTTCGACTGCCGTATTCGTTTCCTCATGCTCACCACACTCCAATGAAAATGAATCGCATTTCACTTACCACTCATTCGACATTCATTAATGATCTCGGAAACTCTTGCCTTCACAGCCATTTTTTTAACGCACTCATGAGTTCGCTATCACATCGTGTTTTTTTTTGGACGGCTGAGGGGTTGTAAGAAGATGGATATTGAGAATAGCTCTCAGCTGTCTCCTTTGTTTGCGGTTTGCAGTTGAAATACGGATAGAAGTGTCGGGCCTAACAAACTCAACCCCAGTCATTATTGGTGGTGCTTATGCGTAGAGCAGTGAAAATGGCAGCGGGAGTCGAAGGGGAGATCTAGAGTGCTGAATGAGCACATAATTGCAAAATGGGCTAGGCGTCTCGCCAGGGTGCCGGATTATCTTCAATGGAATAGGTGTAGCAGGTGGCCTTTTCAGCCCCTCACGTCCACCTCATGTCGCGCTCTCGCTTATGTCAACATGCAATTTGAGCAGTGCACAACCGCCGCCATTCGGTCACTAACAAATACAACCAATCCCATTGCGACGTTCGACTCCTTCTGGATTGGCTGCGCTCAAAATTTGCCCTAACTTCGTTTCCCTATTGATTTCTACAACCAATCCAAGTATTCTTTACATCGAAATTGTATTCTCCTTCTCAAGGTTCAAGTATCTAAGAACCTGTGCAACGCAATCATGCAATCAAGTGATTGTTTTCAATGTTAACAAGTGAAACCAGAAAGCTGCTAAAACCAAACAGAAACGCAAAATTTTGAGCCCATCTGCTACGAACGCTCACCGATCCACTCCTTGAGGACTGCACACTTGCAATAATGCATATATATGCATACTTAAGCACCATTCACCAGTAACCTCCGCTTTCGGCAAGTCCTTGCACAAGCCTTTGTGCGTTCAAACTTTTTGCGCGACAGTGAACGTAAGAAAGTTGTTGGTCAGCGCGAGTAATTAATTCTGAGCCTGCTTCTGTTGCTGCAATTTTCAAATTTCTTTTGTCATTCTGACCACGCTGAGCATCGCCCAAATTTTTTCTCCTTTTTTCCAGTTCCTGCACGAGTCTCCAGAATAGTCCATGAGGAGATCGACGAACAACGCTCAAGCACTATAGCAAATCGAGTGATACTTAAGCGCAATTGAAAGTCACCCGCATATGCACACCACTCAGAGATACGCTTACCATGGGGAATGCAATTGCAACTAAAATAGCGCATCCGAATGAGATGCCCACCATATCCGGCGATAAAATTTTATTATTCGCTTTTGCAAAAAATTTTGGCCAAAAAATCTCACCAACAAAGTTTCGGACTGACCGCTTCTGGTTCGCTCGTTCAATTCAATATCACTACAATGCAGAGTACGAAAGCATTTATGCTTTGTGCGAAAATAGATTCTTCATAGTTCCCTAGTAATCGTTATATTATATCGCTGTAGATTAGAGACCATTCCCTCTACTTCAAACCGATATGACCTTAGAAAAAAAACTATATTAGATGCATATATCCGATCACAAAAAAACCTATTCTCAAAGCTATTAGTGGTGCAAGCTCATTGTTAGGGATGCCCTCTCTCTCTTCTTGTATCCGAAGGTCCCTCTAGTATAGAGGCGACAATAAGAGGCGCTTTGATGCATGATGAGGATGGATATTTCGCTCGATTCTCGTCGACGCCCCTTGCTCGATCACTCTTCTAGTGGAGCACAAAGGAGCGCACAAATCGGGCCACTTTCACTGGCACGCCTCGAATGAAATGCACATGACACTGCTCGTCACTAGCACTCGAATTGCATCTACATGAATCATTTCGTATTCAGACCGCTTATCACTCACACCAGACAACTCAATTCTTTCTCATAGCGTAAACGATCTATCACGTCCTACTGTTGTTATGTTTAATGTTTACACAACAATAACATCAAAAGAGAAAGAATTCGGATACGCATCTCCAGCCTTCGCACACGTTCATTTGCACGATTAGCTACATTCTGGTGTGTCATAGGATAACGCATTTTATCAGCCTTTTAGACTAGTTGAATACGTTTAGGTGCAATCGTGAGGAAAATAAAAGCGGAAATCTCGCATATTGTCATTAAATTGTAAACCCATGAAGCCATTTGAAAGTGAATGCATTTGCCAATAGCGAAGGAAATGAAATGACATTTGTAATATGCAGCTGTAACATAGCCTGTTTCGAATTGCATCGTCGATGTGGGCGAATAGAAAGAGTTCAAGTGTAATTTCGTAAAGGCCTCGATCCCCTAGCCTCGCCAGATGGCATACTTGGGAAAGCGAAGACTTGTTAGTGGGATCGAAGAAATCACAAAGGATGATGTTACTCGTTCAATATACGAATACTTTAGTGCTTCTCGGAAAGCTTTCTGTTTCACCACGCAGTTGCCTACTAACTATTATCTAATAGCGGAAGTTTTGGAAGCACGTCATCGTATAAAGGGATTTAAAAATTCAACTCAATCATCTACTGCTGGAACCCCTCCTCCTCATTCCTCCTTCTAACATCCACTGAGAAAGATGTCAGTAAATCCTGCAAACGGAATTGCTTCAAGCCATTAAACAAGCAATGCAAAGACTTGAAAATTTCACTCTTTTGATGCGAAACTTAAGAAGTGCTGATAGAATTATCTGCAAACGAAAATTCTCTGCCGCATAAGCTCATAATTGCGGTCTATTAGGAACCACAATTTCTGAGTGAATAAAAACTTCACCAATTGCAACTTCTGAAGTAATATAAGACGTTTATATTGGTCAGATTAGTGGTTCATAAGTCGTTTCAATTTTTAATTGTCCAGAGTGTAAGAAGGAGGAAGGGGTGCGTTGGGGTGGGGGGGGGGAGGGGGGAGGGGGACAACTGCTTCGTTGATTGATGATTTTCTTCTACCTTGTCGATTTCGAAATCACCATTCTTTCCACACACTTCTAATGGAAAAAGTCCTTAAAATTAAATTGAGGATCAGCCGTCTGCAAAGTTTTCCCAAATTAGTGGCCCGCAAAATTCATTCACAACAGAAAAAAAAGGGAGAAAGCGTTGCGAAGGGAGGTGAAAAAGGATGTCTAGGTATGGTTCAGCTTACCTGTATTACAGATTACCTTGCGGTTCACAGCGGTAATTGGTATAAATTAGAACAACTAAGCATTACTGCATTATCGATTTATGGGCCCATAGAAGCTACAAATGACTGGGCTGTTCATAGCGGACAGTCGTATGAACGCAACATTATCCACGAATCACTTCACAGATTGCTCCAATCAGCTTTAGGGCACATATCAAGCACAGCCCGCCTCATATCTATGCTCACATCAAATCGCAAACCTACTCGCAACCTAAATCCACCTAAACTTTTCACTTGAATGCAGCAAATTTTCCGATATTATAAACTCGAAAATCGCAATAATGCTAAATCGCAATAGTGTTTTTTATGCAGAAATTTTGGTATTTAAATGCCGACCCCTAACATTTCACATTTGACTTCCAATCACAGTTCATATATTCTAAACAATTTCTGCTTTACTCTTTGCTAATACTCCTCTCGACAGCTTTTAAGAGTTTTAATGCTATTTTTTGGTAAACGCTTTTACTCATCGAATGCAATGTTGACCGCCGATAATTGAATATGCAATTGAATCTACCATACGGTGACCCGCTTACCGTTGGGAACAATTGCGAAAGTGCCCGCTAGCATCGAAGCGTTTCGCGACATGAGTTTTAACGTCTGCAAAGATTTTTATTGCATTTGCATTTGCAGAAGTGAATTACGTAACACATAATTCCCGTGCATCTGAATTTAGACGATTTGTTTGTGTGTTTACCTGTGCGATAGCTTCAGATTACGACCCGAAAGAGAAGAGGTGATGAAAGCTGATATGCAAATTTGATGGCTTGACGAGTTCCAAAAGCGATGCGTTAGTTCTATGCGGGCAATCTTAAACAGACATATTTCAGCGTCGATTTAAAAAAGTGTTGGCAATAATGAGTAGCATGCAAATAAAACAATAGACGAACGATAAAATGTGACAAATTGACACATACAGATGCGAAAAACAAATCGGAAATGTTTTACCGACTAACCCAAAAAACGGACATTAAACACTCAGAAGGCAAAGTTAAGGCAAATTTTCGGAGTTACATCTATTTTCAGATTCGACCTAAACCGCATTACAGCGAGTAGTGAGAGAGAAGTGGAGTGTCCACTGACCAACACAGTCTCACTTTAACCTAGCACCACATACTTATCCTTTATTACATCCGGAGTGAAAAGCAGACGGCCACTCTTGAATTCCTACTTTTGCACATTTATTGAATATCGGCAATGTTAAACTGTCCAATTTCCATCCGCCCTTTAAAATGTGCTTATCCTATATTTGTTTGCATCATCGATGTGCACATGAAGCAAATTATGCTTGCTTGTTGTAAACTAAAAAAAAGGTACAGAATAGAATTTTCTTAAACAAAAGTCCTCTCGTATATCGAACATCGTGAAAAGTGGAACCCCATTGCCCCCTCCAAACTGAATCGGCTCTGCGAAGGTACCACCTATGGCACCCCTTAAATTCTGCGATGTAGCAGATTTACATAAATACATCCATTATTTTATCCCGTTCGGAAGCTGCACTGAATATAAGCGAATTTAGGAAAGACAAACTATATGAGCGCGTATATGAATGCAAACGCATCAACGCAAACCCAAACTGTATATCCCCCATCGAAGAGTCGGGAAATAAACCGCAGTGTAATGCATTCGTTCATCTACCTATACCAAGTGATCGTTAGCAGTACAAGGATTTCACTGAGAACTAGTGGTGTAAGAAATCCCACCGTAACTCTAGCCAAATGCGTGACAATATACGGCAGAAAGTACGATTTGTGACGGCCGAAAATACATCGAAGACGATTTTATTTGCTGACTGTTTAGTCATTCAGCTTGTTCGCTCTGAAGAATTGTTTCTTAAAAGTGAGCTTATATGAGACGAACGCAAATGGAAAATGCGATAAGCGTCTATGTATGACTCATTCAGATATATTAACTATTGAGAATGCGGAAATGCTGAGAATAATTTTAAAACTTCAGAAGAATTTCAAAATGCTCAACTTAAATTGGAGTTGGCGGAAAAGTTGGCGGTCCGTTGTCGGATAACGAACCGTATAGGAAGTGATAACATTTATTTGCAGCATTCAGTGGGGACTATGCTTTACATACAGAGGCGAGAGCAAAGGACAGTCATAACAACAAACAAACAGAGGTTTTTTGTTGAGTTGTTGCAATACTTTCCTTTCTTCCCCTTGTCATGGGTAGAGAGGTGGAAGGCATTCTCGTACTTCAGTGTTCCACTACATATCATCAGTTGTTTTTTCACAAAATTTTTACACTGTCAACTCTTCATGTCACAGTGCATGGAAAGAAATAAACTTGAATGACTCTGAAATACGAAATCACGCGCGTTGAAAGCCATCCCAACCACTGGCTTCCGGCAGAGCTACATTAACGCAAGAACGAACGGAAATACTCAGTTTTTAGCATCTCACATACATCCCCACCCTCTTCGGTAAAGTTTTCAATTTCATTGGCTATGTATCAGAGATCGATAAAACAAATGCTCTATATGGACGATTTTAATTTAACTGTTGCTTGATTCCCATGTGTATGAAGATGTAAGTCGGTGTTCGCGCTGCATCAGGAAAGCGATATGAGCAGAACTCAACTCTCGCAGTTTCCTCGAACATTCATCAACGAGATAATCGACCAATAATGAAACTAGAGCATTTCCGATGTGCTTTGTTAGCAAAAGTATTTCAAGTTCGAATACAAGCTGGATAGAGCTGCTGCGAGAGTTTCTGTATGCACGCTCGAAGAGCTGCGCTACTAGCTTGCCAAACCAAGAGCGGGAAGTGTTTTCTGTTGTCACAATACGCTCTGTCTCCCACCAAACACTTCGACGGGCACATACGGCCACTCCAGCAAGTCAGAAAAAAGCGAAAAACACACGCCACCGCCGAGGTCAAGCACATTCGCTCGCCGCCAAATCCGCAAGCTCTTTTTTGACAATAGGCAACGTTGCTGCATTATTTTCGAACACTACCTTAATTTCACATCTCGATTCGTGCAAGGCGTAAATCTTTTGAAACTTCATATGTCACCTTTTACGAACAGATGCTGTTCAATCAAACGCTTGCGACAACGTCACAAATCTCGACGGAACATTGCAATGAAAATAAACAACTTTTTTGGCACTGACTTCAGAAATACAATCGGCTTTTTTCTTTGGAAAGTTGCGCCTTCCGCAAAGCATGAGGGAAAAAATCTGGGAGATTTCAAATTCGTTCACAGTAAAAAGTCATAACTTCGTCTGGACAGTTGAATTTTGCTGAAACACTCGTCTTGGCAATGCTGCAAGTAGGGAATAGCCAAGAAAAGTTTTCTTCAGAAATTTTCCGGGACATACTAGAAATTAAGAGTATACTGTGATTGTTTTATGGACTGTTCAGTTTCGATGTTTCCATTGAACGGCCGATGAAACGTTGTTTGTCAAAGAAAAGCTTTTTCACAAATAAGTAAATTATGTGGAAGGTTTCGAAAATCATTTCTATGAAACGGTGAAATAAGAAAGAGTTTTTCGTGCACAAATTACTGCATGGGCTTTCTCTCGGCGCTTTATTTCAATCTATTTCATCGGTATTTATTGGAAAATGAGTTTTTCGAAGTTTTCTATTATTTCCAAAAAACAAGAAATGCTAGAGGAAAACAATATCAGCAATCGTAATCTAAGTTGAAACCTCATCTCGAAAAGCCGCAAATCAATTTTGATGACATGATTGATTGAGGCACACCCATTTTCGAAAAAACAAATAGCTCTCTTCAAAATCAGTCATAACGCCATCGGGTTCCCGATAAAATCATGTTGTTGACATTTGAATTTCATCAAAATTTTCAGAAAAGAAATTTGGCGCTTTCATTTACTTTCAATCACAAATTATTTGAAAATATAAAAAACTTCGGAAAAATAAAGATTGTGCTCAGTTCCTGACCGAAAAAAATCCTTCAGGTGAAATGATATGACAAAATTTTTTCAATGGTGAATCCATCTGTTTAGCTAACAGATTGAGGAAAATATTATTTTCAGAAAATTAGTAAAGTGGCGTTTGAGAAACCATAGAGAAAATGAAATCACATTTCTTATAAAAACGAAGATAATATTTGTTTCTTTAATGGGTACCTTTTATAATCACTGCTGATCTAAGAAAGAAAAATTGATGCATAAGTTTCGAGTGCATCCACCTTTTCCTCTTCCTACGCCTCATTTACCTCTTCACTGAATCAGTACATTCAACGCTTCATGCTGAAATAAACAACAGTGATGCAACGGTCATCAATAGTATGACAATGGAAACAGAAGCGAGAAGTGCAGGAAGTAGCTGAGACTCGAACCTCGATCTTTTGCTATTTCGGGCAAGTACACTTATCATCTACGCTGTTGATTCACGTTTCCGCTCTGCTTTCTCTTTTTAAACGTTTCATGCACATGCCTAGGACACCACGTCTCCTACCGCATTAAACGCGAGCAGTCTTTGAAAGCGTATGCCAAGTGCATCTAAAGACACATTTATAGCGTAAAGCCATACTACTAAACTGTGATATGAGTAACGAATAGCATTTAAAGCGGAGCACCAGTGCACGCCAAAGCTAGTCGTAAAAGATGTCTCATGCTGTGCAGTCATATCAACTGCACTTGTTGACGTCTTCAAAGTGAACGTCAGCAAGTAACATTTTTAGTGAAGGCCCGTTAAAGCACGTTCTTCATTAACGGACAAAAATGGCTGGTCTTGTG
>JAARMF010000138.1:72984-116146 GCA_022844705.1 Toxascaris leonina | reverse complement strand
CCCCACATTCCCTCAACACCTCTGTCTATCGCTTGCATAAATCCCATCCTCAAAAGAATCACTCCTCAGAACACTGTGGAAACAAATTCGCTCTTTAAACACATGACATCAGTGCCGTTCGTTTTTCTTTATTCACGACGATCTTTTCGTGCAAATTTTCTTCTTATGAGTCATATGGAAGCGTATGTGATGAGCTATCGAAATAAATTTTATGTAATATCCCAACACATAAATTGGTTTTATTTCAGAAGTTTTGCGCAAGTTTTGCGCTTAATCCACATTGCTTGTCTGTTTATTTCCTCATTTATTTACTTATTTACTTGGTCACTTATTCATCCACATATTTTTTATTTGTTAACGGCGTTCAAGCAGAAACAAGGAAAGAGAAGGATAATGTCTCATGAAAATCTCCCCTGAATACACACATCGACAAATCACTACATCGCATCAGATCCTCTTGCAAATTTCACTGCAAAAAACGTGCAGCCAAACGTATATTTGAGCATATACTACTGCGTTGATCGCATGGCTTTGCTGGGAAAAAATATATGCGTGACACACACAGAGATTAACTCAACCCATTTTCATGGGCTGCAGATGTGAACAACTCTCCCAAAAGCTCAGCACATACTGCTGGAAGTCAGTTTACTTCAGCAGATGGTGTAGAGGAAGTTAGATTTGTGCTTTTGACTGCCGCTAATATTGAGCACGCGCACGGAGAATTCTTCGGAGGCTGAGGCAGCGTGTCGACAATAAGCACCTTCGCGTTAAAGGATGTCTGCGAGAGGTGAGTGAGGTGGGAATGGGAATATCGGTCGCATGAGAGCCGATGTAGCTTCTGGTCTTTCCAAATATCTTTCGAACGACCATACTAAAAAAATTCTTCGACAGTCCCAAACCGTAAGACAATTTGAACAAAGGGTTAAGCAGGGCAAAAAATACAGGGTTCTTCAAATCTCCAGGAGATCCGGACGCTAAAGGTTGACACAAGTCTGAAAACCCGCAAGACTTGGATAGGATAAGCACTTCATGCAATCATGGGAGTCTTGGAATGTGGTGCTCAGCGTTCAGGTGTCTAACTTTAGTAATCGAGATGATTAGTTTGTTGCCCAGCTGTTACTGAAGCAGAGTTTTGCTACTCGTAGTTGCGAAGAGGTAAAGGATGTTTGAAAGTGGACTAAGAAGAATGAGATGGTTCTGCAATGTTGAGTCCGAAAAATCAGGGGCCTAGGGCAGCAGCCCGCTGCTATATTCCGTTCGATAGCACTTTTGCGTATACCTCATTCAGCATACGCTCCCTATTTCATCATTTCCAGCTCCAACGTAGATTTTCGATCAAAATGGGTATATTAAGTCCGTTTTCCTTTCGAGTCATTGGGGTATGGAATCAACTACCAGTTGAAATTGTGGAAGCTTGTAATTTCGTTGCTTTCAGAGCAAAATTGGCCCAGTTTGACACACCGTCCTTGAGCGAAGTAGAGGGCCAGCCGGTATGCCATTGATATGTGTATCATCTCGGTTCGGCCTTTTGTCAGCACTACCGCATTCGCGACACTTGAATGCTTTCATTTTTGAATGTCGCCAACCTCTTCACATGCTACTGTATCTTTATTTATGGTTTAGTAAAGCAGTTTGAATGAATGAATGGAAAGAACCGAGTTATGAAGGAGCTGAATTTATAAAGTTTGGTTACCGTCTGGAAACCGTAACCTTACCAGCCTTAGCTCTTTGGTTTTGAATTTTCGTCATTCAATCGAAAAAGCTGCCGTCTTGAATGCTTATATGGAAGAAAAAAGGTGATTTTTTATAAAGACCAATCCTGAAAAACACCGACGTATTGTTCGAGAATGGTGTTGAAATTTGCAATGCAAAGTTCGAGAAACTTGCAAGGAAAAAGTCGGTTTAAAACTGAGGAAATCCAATCGAAAATCCATTTTTTCGAACATGAGTTCTAAAACAACGTTTCGCACAATAAAGATTGGGATCATTTTTCAGTGCGAATAACTCACAATGCAAAAAGGAGGAGGATTTATTGGAAAGCGCTTAGCAATTAAACAATATGTGGAGCAAAACTGAATGAGGCTATTTGCGAGAATCCGTTTAAACCGATATTGAATTACACAGTTTAACAATCAATGCTTTAATAAGCGTTACAATAAAATAGTACAGAACGAAACAACTTCGGATGGAGAAAACAAATCTGCAGAAAAAAGAGAGAGAGATCGCAAGAAAACAGCATTCGTTAAAGAAGAGCGCTTGCAAGACAAGTAATGAAACGAGTTTCAATTTTTGAACGGAAAAGCGATGGCTGAGACGGGGCTGTGAAGCAGTCTCGTTAAGTGTAAACAAGAAGTCTCCGATTTCGCCGGGCTTTTTCATCAAGCAACAGTTTCAACTCTACTCAGTGTCGAATAGAAGTAATCGCTATGAATAGTTCTAACAAATAATTCAACGCATACACTAAAATGCAATAGCTACAATATAAAACAACATGCAACATAGAGCTTACGTGAAGCATTCATCGATAGGTGGAAAATGTGGAGCTGCGATGCATCTTACTGTTGCCTCGAAGTGCAGGACCTTTATGTCTAGAGCCGTCCGACCTCTTGCGTGTTGACAATCGGATATTTTGCTAATGGTTGACCCAGGAAAAGTGCTGCATCGTCTCCATGAATGCATTAGCCCACTCCCACACAGACAACAAATTGAACTTGTTATCTTGCGCAGGTATTGGCATCACAATTCCAATTATTTGATGCGATTATTTATTCTTCGGTAGTGGTGAAGTGGATGACGTTAGTCAGCGTTTGAAGTATCAACGCAGCAGAAGTCGTCAATCACCTTTACGTGATCAAATTTTGTTTCCATCCATTTGAACGCAGTAAAAGCAAATAGCGTCAATCACCTTTAGATATCAAACAATGTGCAATGCGGACTTTTTGTCACCAAATCTGTAGAATATTTCTTCAAAAATTTGATGAAATCTTGAAAGTCGGAGGAGGTCATCAAAGTTCGCCTGCTCGCCGAGAGATAATGAAGTCGAGGAAACCTTCATTCGAAAACGATTTATTCATCCTCATTGCAGCGATGAATAAAAAAATAGAGGCGTTAATAGCTCCACAAAAAAATGTTATTAGAATAGAGATGTAAGAGATGGGTGAAATTCCATAGTAGAATACTGAGCTTGAAGGTGATTAGCGATATGATAGCAATATGAAAGATTGCATCTTTTCATTTGAGATACAAATATGTCAGATAGCACTTATGCAAACTTTGAATTTAAAACTTTTATGATTTGGAAGATAAATTATTTAGGCATCAACACTGAATCAGTGATTAAACTCAATAAAGATTTTGCAATTACGCTGCAAAGCGCATCAGGTCAACGTTAATAGTTTTTCGTTCCAATGGAACTTCTTGTTTCCTCAATTTTTTGAAGCTCGAAATAGAGGATTTATTGCTGCGAGTATCCAAGTTAGTACTTTCTTCGCTTTCCGCTTATTTTACATTGAGCTACAATTTCTCCCACTACCGCTAGCATCGGCAGTTGCCTTATTTTGCAATTCTTGATCTTCAAGATAAGATTGTATCATGACTGGCTTGAGGTAAATCTAGTCCCAGCTTCAAGTTAAAACAGGATCGGCTTAAGATTGATGCAAATCAGACAGAGAAGTGGTAAGAGAAGGAAAACTGAATATTCCTCGCAGTAAAGCGGTTGCTTGCTGGATTATGCCCAAGGTGTGACCCAAGCGCACTCTTTTCTTCTCAGTCAGTGCCTTTTGCCTTCATTCAAAACAGCTTCATAAATAACAATGCCNCAGCTTCATAAATAACAATGAAGGACTTATGAAATTTCATGCGAATTGTGCTCAAAGGAATGGTGCGGATTTAACATTGACTCGAAATATAGCAGAATGCTCGAGTGTACATTTGGATCGAAATGTATATGAATGAATTCATCTGATTGAATAAAACCTTATACTCCTGAAACAGCCTTCTCCTTCAGTGCTTTTTTTAATCCCACACTCGACAAAGTTCAGAAGAAGTATGGTAGTTTTCTATGCCAGTGGCCAGAAAAGTTAGGGTCACATACAGGCTGTCGTGAAAATCAAGCTTTACTAGAGGAGGACCAAGTGGAGATTGACAGCAAAACGGACGGAGATTAAACCTGAACGAGAAATGATCCGGAAGTCTGCGGAAGCAATGAATGAAATGTATGTCATTGGCTAACCTGTAGGAAGAAGTGTTATATATTCAACTACAGCATCCTAGGGATGAAGACATTTATGTTCACATGTTTTGCTTAGGATAAGCATAATTCCACAATGAAATGAGTACTTTAAGAGCACAGAAGTTATTTCCTCGCGAGGGTTTCTTGATGTGAGATGTGGAAGATCGCTTTCATTCGCCCATCCATAAGAAACAAGCTGCTTTTGATGGTTGATGATGGCGTTTAATGACGCGACATTCCGTCAATAAACGAAGTCTTCCAGCATCGAAGACAAGACGGGAAACCAGACGTGGAAATTGGAAAGTTGATCTCGGAACTCGGGACTTTTGCTTCGCAGTTGCATGAGGCAAAGATTCGGTTCCTTTGCGCGTGCGCATTACCCTCAGTAACTTATGGCGAAGTGCCCACATGCAATGTGAAGGCGTTTGCCTTTTCCGAGGGGTAGCTATTTCGCTGAATTAACATATTGGTGATAGCCCCCGCAAGTGTGTGTATCCACTTATTCCCTGATTAATGGACGTTCACGAAGTCGATCGCAAAGTTCGCTACTGTGCCAACTGAATTCACTTGAAGCCGGAGAAGTGCTCTTTCTACAAAGAAATTTTTCTTGTGCTAGCATGGAACACTCGAAGTCTTTTTCTCATGTCTCGAGTTCTTATCAGCACTCTACAACGGTTTCAACACGATATAAAGATTATTTTCAACGGCATCTCGGTTGGGTGGAAGAAAACATGGATGCATCTGTGGGCAATCCCTTCGGAAGAGGGCATTTCGTGCCTTGGTGAGCAATATGAATCTTTGAAGACTCTACGATGTTCCCCTTTTCATTTCCATCTTACCTTTGCGTATGCCCACAAACACTCATTAATTCGTTTCACATATACGAAAACAAACATTTGTTAATTCAATCATTCCAAAAATACACTGCCCACCTGCAATATTCTCCTTCACCGTCCCTTCCCTCGTTGTTCGATCAGCTATAGGAAAACCTGCTTCTACTGAAAAAAAAAACTGTGTGGCCACTCTGCCACAAAGCACTTGACCTATTGCAAACGCGCAATGGGCCCCAAATGTGCTCCCCTTGCAATAGTGAACTGAAGTAACCGACCCGTACCCGACGGGTTTAACTAGTTTTGATATGGCGATCACTCCAGCTTTGGTCATGATCGGATCTGATCGATGCCCACTTGTAGCTACGATCTGGCATCCGTTAAACTAATCTTCAATGCAGCCACAAGCAATTAAACGGAATTTCAGCATGTGTTTCAGCAGTGGGCAGGTAAGCATAATTGAAGCGAGTGAGCTTGGCAGGATTGACATAGAAAGGGAGATAACCTATAAGAAGCACTTATCTAGGGATGACGCTCTTTCGAAGCAATTGTGTCTGTTACACTCCCCTGTTAGCTGGACTTCCATTCCGCTGAAAAGGGAATGGGGCAAGAAACGTTGCAACACATGCAACCCTTGTTATGTTGCAGAATAGAATGCGGTAATTGCGAAATCTGTCATCTTCGCCATCACAGCGCGTGCGATTGCTGTACTGCGGGCTCACTTTGAGGCTTGGTGGTTTTAGAATTTTGTTCACTTGGTACCCATTATCATCGCTTTCTTTATTCGTACAACGTATTGTATTATGTCTGTACGGGTGTATGTGTGTGTGTGTCTGTCTATTCCTCACATAGCTGCACCCGGGTGGACTGTTGAAGTTGAGCTAGAAAGTTTTGTAGCTGTTATGAATAACTTATCTCTCCACCATCATCAAGTTGTCTCATCACTTTTGATACGAATTAGAAACGTTTAAAGGTGTCATAAATTTTTTTTCTCGACTCATTTGTGAGGAATTTGTGCGGTTGGTTGACACTTGAAGAACAGAGATATTATGGTTGATAATTTATTTTTCATTACCGACTTAAGAAACTTATCAGAGTGCATGTGGCCATATCCGGAGCGCCTCTCCTCCTGCTATATTAAAAAATATTCCAAAACTTATTCCATAATTTAGTTTTTCAAGTGGGCTGCTCCATCCACACACGATTCAATCATTGTGTGAAAGGGATTATCGAAGTGAAATAAACTGAAGTGAGGCGATATCCATATGTAGTTGGAAAGTGGTGATGAGACACGAGATTCCTCGCAATGGTTACATGTGAGGTATTACTAGGAATGGAGTCACTCAGCGATGCTAGGATTCGATCCATTAGCTCTCGCTTTCGCCGTGATTGTTCGTTGTGCGTTTTTGGTAAATAGGCATTCAACTGTTGAACTTTAGTGTCTTACTATGGTTCGTAATGGTCAAGCATCACAGAAGGGGATAGCGAGTTGCCTCAAGGAGGTTATCCACATTGTTGCGACAAGGTCACGCATTGTTCGCTGTCAGCTGTCTTCAAGGCAGTATTACCGCAGATTGCAATGAGATCACCACTTGATGAATGCCCAAAGTCAGTAATCATTTCTTTAACACATCCGTTATTTGAGCAGACGCAAATACCTCTCGTTGCACAATAGATGCACGCTCACCTTATAGGTGCGGCCGTTTAGAAAGGTGCGCAGCTGGTCACTTCTCGCCTTTTGTCTGGCAGGATAGGGAGGAATCCACGTACACTCCTCTCATTCACGGGGTCGTCTTATTGTACTTATTATTTGCTACAGAACCGCCAAGTACAAGTGAAGTAGATTTTAGTCTGTATGTGACTTTCGAAGGTTTGATGTTCTGAATAGCTGAAAACCGTCGATATACCGTCAAGTTTGACTGACAGCACATTCCAAAATCAGTGAGCAGAACTGACTTCGAAACCTCATGGGCTTGACCTGCGAAACCTCCCCAGTTTCAGTCTGTTCATGTTTGCGTCCTCTATTTTGCGACAGAAAACTGTTTAACGCGAGATGCTTTCATCACTGTTCGTACTTCAAAAGCATCAGTAATCTATAAAATACGTCTCTATGTGGGAATTATCTTGTGCCAAGTTAAAGAGGTTTATAGACGTGTGTTATGAGTGTTCCATTGCGTGCATCCTAGCGATATGTGCAGGTCACTTCCACAGTGTTCGATTGTCTTTTTCATTCGCGTTTGCATTACTTTCTAGTAGATCAGTCATTATCCTGGTTCAGAATAGTGGTTTTGCTATTGGTTTATTGTCAGCGATTTGCAGCAGGCTTGCTGTAATTGTTCCAGCAACTAGGTTACAGCAAACTATTTCAACGTTTGGGCCCTTAAGTTGCTGGCCTAAAATTATGAATCAGCTCACCCACAACTCCTCTCTCGCCTGCTTTTTTCCTTCACGATCGTTCGTATATAACGTCAACCCGTTAACCATTACCTCCTTGTTGATGCGTTGTATGCTTTATAGCAGTTGCTTGATGTGCATGTTGATGTACGAGGTATGCAGCTCAATCAATGTTAGCCCCAATTTCGAAATAATTTCAGCGGGTGGTCGTCAGTTTTGGTGAAAAGATACGACGATGCAGGTTGATTCCCACATAAGCACGCAACAACATACACCTCGTCGTACGCCTGTCGTTCTGGCTGCATCGTCCCACGGATTGACACCGAAGCATTCCGCAGTAGAGGTTAGAACAAAGCGAGGAATCTGAAGTCAACAGTAATGACCAAGCAGTCTGTTGGTGGTCATAGATAAAACGAGCAATTGTCTGTCTTCTCCATTGACCCCACTCCTCTTTCACCGCCTCCCCTATCTCAATGCACCGATCATGCCACGNTCTTCTCCATTGACCCCACTCCTCTTCCACCGCCTCCCCTATCTCAGAAATGCACCGATCATGTCACGCCTTTTATTTTCCCGGATAGGTAGTGACAACCTTTTAATTTTCCGGATAGGTAGTGACAACCCCACCGTAAGGTCTGATTTTTTAACCTCCTTAAGATGTTTTTCTTGAAACTTTTGCCCAAATTTGCTGGAGTTCTGTTCGCGAGAGTGGTAAAGGATNCTTAAGATGTTTTTCTTGAAACTTTTGCCCAAATTTGCTGGAGTTCCGTTTGCGAGAGTGGTAAAGGATTTTTAAAGCAACTTTTAAACAAGTGTACTGTTGTTCATCACGTGATATACAGTAATAAGAAAACAGTATTTTAGATATATTCTCCCGTAGTAAACAGTGCTCTGCATTCGTCGGAATACAGTGCAGCCCGCTCGTTGATGTCAATAATTATTTGTGTATGTCAGGTCATTGATAATTAAACATGAGCAGTTGTTGAATGCTTGACGTGATTGATTGCTACGGTTAGAGGGTTTTTCCTGAAACACGCGGCAACGTCTCATGATTCCTTAATTTTGCTAATGTTCTTAGTTCGTTTCGCGCCACCTGAATCTTCCGAAACCATCTGAGGAAGTGAACAATTGTACATCTGCTTTTGGCTGTTGTTATAAGCCGAATGTCGCCTGCAGGAAGAGGTCGTTGGAATGTCTCCGTTAATCGAAACAACATCATAATTTAGATGAAACAAATGGCGAGTGCGTTTGATGGACGGAAGAACTGCTGTGGAAACGAAGCAATGAGTACGGATCGTTCGATGTGGCCCACAGTTATGACTGCATTCCCGCAGACACCTCAACCATATAGCGTACAAATTCCCCAGCAGCAACCGATCTACGCAATGCCGGCTGGAATGCCGATGCAGCAGTTTGCGACGGCAGCGAGCGCAGCAGTGCCCCCCGATCCGAGCAGAATGGCGACACCAGTCCCGTTGCATCAATATGGGCTTCAGATGTCACCAAGTATGCCGTTTCTCAACTACTGTGGGCAACTTTGCCTTCTAGAATTATAAAACGATTATAGCCGAGATGTTGTCCACAAAACTTGAGAGGGCAGCAGTTTAGCACAATTTATCATCGAGTGAGCTGGCCATTTATCTGCTTCATCCTTCTCTAAGAGGTGCTTCGTTTGCTTTGC
Organism: Toxascaris leonina; assembly: GCA_022844705.1. NCBI lineage: Eukaryota > Metazoa > Nematoda > Chromadorea > Rhabditida > Ascarididae > Toxascaris > Toxascaris leonina. Next base: position 107,010 of record JAARMF010000138.1, on the reverse strand, counting down.
CAAGGTGGCCGTTGATTGAAAAGAAGTGCGCTATGAGTATGCTTTATCTGATAATGGCTTATTTTCAGTGACAGGATCTCCGTTCAGATGCGAGGTACCGCCACCCGGCTATTCACCTCCAACGTTGGCTGCACCTGCATCGTTCAGCTGTCCGCCACCCCCAGTTTGTGGCTGCACCATCACAAATATGCCTATGCCGGCTTCCTTTTCAATCCAATACGCGCAGCCAGTTTCACCGACATTCGTTCAGATGCAGGCAGCTGGCGCAGCTCCTGTACCCTTCGGAGGAGCACCTATGCCAATGAATGGAGCGCCAATACCAGTGGGCGGAATTCCCGTCATGTACAACATCTGCACACCGATAATGGATCATCAGCAAGCATATGAGATGTCAATCTGTTCGGGCGCTATCCGTAGCACCGTTGTCACCCAAGGTTGACTTTTATTTTGGTAGTGTGCCTAAGCCCGGATTTACTTTTTTGCTAGTGAAGGGTGGATCTTTGGATATTTTGTCGCTTGTCATAGTTCTTTTGGCGGAGTCCATCACGCTGAAACCGATTCCTTGGTGAGGGTGAATAATCCCCTCCATCAAAATGACTTCCTGTAATGAGCAAAGCAAGAAGCATATATCATATATCATTTCATATGCAGCTCGAAGGCATAAAATCGCCAAATACATTTATTCACAAATAACACAGCAGTTATACTGAATCGTGTGAATGGAAAGCGTCATTGTGTATGCTTGAATTTGCAACTTTTTCAGCCCAAGCTTATTTGTGTGGAGTGCAAAAATAAATGAGTGACGGATTCTCTCAATTGCTTTAGTTTGTGAAAAACTTCTCTATCGCTTTTTAGTGTTAATGTTTTCAGATACTAAACGCATAGTGGAACAAGGTGGCGGTGACGACAAACAGTCATATGTAAAGTTTAGTCATGAAGAAACACTTCGTCATAGTACCGTCCAGAAAGCAATGGTGAGCAGCATTGCGATATTCGACGATNAGCAGTTTAGCACAATTTATCATCGAGTGAGCTGGCCATTTATCTGCTTCATCCTTCTCTAAGAGGTGCTTCGTTTGCTTTGCCAAGGTGGCCGTTGATTGAAAAGAAGTGCGCTATGAGTATGCTTTATCTGATAATGGCTTATTTTCAGTGACAGGATCTCCGTTCAGATGCGAGGTACCGCCACCCGGCTATTCACCTCCAACGTTGGCTGCACCTGCATCGTTCAGCTGTCCGCCACCCCCAGTTTGTGGCTGCACCATCACAAATATGCCTATGCCGGCTTCCTTTTCAATCCAATACGCGCAGCCAGTTTCACCGACATTCGTTCAGATGCAGGCAGCTGGCGCAGCTCCTGTACCCTTCGGAGGAGCACCTATGCCAATGAATGGAGCGCCAATACCAGTGGGCGGAATTCCCGTCATGTACAACATCTGCACACCGATAATGGATCATCAGCAAGCATATGAGATGTCAATCTGTTCGGGCGCTATCCGTAGCACCGTTGTCACCCAAGGTTGACTTTTATTTTGGTAGTGTGCCTAAGCCCGGATTTACTTTTTTGCTAGTGAAGGGTGGATCTTTGGATATTTTGTCGCTTGTCATAGTTCTTTTGGCGGAGTCCATCACGCTGAAACCGATTCCTTGGTGAGGGTGAATAATCCCCTCCATCAAAATGACTTCCTGTAATGAGCAAAGCAAGAAGCATATATCATATATCATTTCATATGCAGCTCGAAGGCATAAAATCGCCAAATACATTTATTCACAAATAACACAGCAGTTATACTGAATCGTGTGAATGGAAAGCGTCATTGTGTATGCTTGAATTTGCAACTTTTTCAGCCCAAGCTTATTTGTGTGGAGTGCAAAAATAAATGAGTGACGGATTCTCTCAATTGCTTTAGTTTGTGAAAAACTTCTCTATCGCTTTTTAGTGTTAATGTTTTCAGATACCAAACGCATAGTGGAACAAGGTGGCGGTGACGACAAACAGTCATATGTAAAGTTTAGTCATGAAGAAACACTTCGTCATAGTACCGTCCAGAAAGCAATGGTGAGCAGCATTGCGATATTCGACGATTATATGCAAAGCGCAGATGGATAGTGTGATTGCTGAATCTATAGAAGTCGGATTTTTCGTTACCGGGGACCCATCAGTGTCCTTGCAGATCTCCAAGCTGGCTCTTTCTTTGTTTACGGATTGAATGGGAGTCCTCAAATAAGGAGGTGAGATAAATTCATCGAATCAAGGCGTTGATCTACTAAAAGCGTCGAAGTTTCAGCTAAAAGAGCTGTCGTTGTTACAATAATATTTAATTTCCTTAATGTCTGCTTGGGATCCTGAAAATCGGAGTGTTGTGGAACTTTATAGGGGGAAGTAAACAATGCGAATTGATTGTTGAAACGCTTTGCTCATATGCATCATCTCTATTCTGTTACGTGTTAACTTGCTACCAATGAAGTCACCATTAAAAAATAATGCGAAAGCAATAACCAATATCCCGTTTCTGTAGTGATCGTCACGTCTAGGGAAATCAAAGTAGCTTCTATGCGCTGCATTCTTTTATTTCAGCAAAATAACGTTGTTTCACAAGCTGCAATCGTAATATTTCTGAAATTAACGCCCGGAGTGTATGTTATGCGTGTAGCAATATTCGGTGCAATAGATGCTTATATTATCAAATGACGATTATTGTTATTGCAGAATAGTGCCGATTCAATGAAAGGCCGCAAGGACAAAGTCAATCCGAAATACAAGACGAAGCCGTGCAACAAATTTTCTGAGAAGGGCTGTTGTCCATACGGTCAAGCTTGCCAATTCATCCACGAGAGTAAGAGTGTCTTTGTGGAATTTGCAGATGAATTAGTGTTGAGTTGTTATGAATAGTGTGCTGAGCTACAGCCGAGTCAGCGCAAATTTTTAAGCACATCTGTGCGATGCGGATAAGGACAGCTACCAAAATTCGAGACATTGTTGGACATGAGGGGGGAGGGGGCTATATCTGTATCATATAGCAAAGCGTGTTACTCGTGTCGTTCCTATTTTGAAGAACCATGTGTGATCTATTGCGACACGCCTTGCATTTGATCAGCTGACATCTCAACCTTCTCCTGTGTTTTGAACATGGCGAGCACTTACTCACATAAAGCATCGATATATCGAAAAAGACAAAAAGAGCGTCTAGAATTCGTTCGTTTGGATTTGATCATAGAAAGAATTTGATCCATAGCAGAATTAGAAAAGTTATATACGAAGTACAGACGTAGAAAGTTCGCAACGGACTCGAATTCTCGTTGAAGAACTTTATATTCACACAAAGTTATAAATTTCTTCTGAAAATTCTCGTACTTCACTGGCGTAATTCCAATCCCACCAGAACCGACCGATCGGTGATACACAAGGTCACTAGTAGACTTGAAATGGTTTTTGTATATTTTAGCACGATTTTTTCATCCGTTGCGTATTTGACTGTGCGTTGTATGTTCTGAGTTTTGCAGTGCCATCAAACAAAGCTGACGAGGGGAATACGCCGACAAGCACCCTCGAAAAAACGAACAAAAAAATCGATCGTAGCACACAAACACTGTAGGTTGCAATTTTATGATTTCTTACAATATAAAGGGGCTGATGGGTAGCACACATGGTCACTGATAAACTTGAGATGGTTTTGCATATCCCTGCACCATTGCCTGTGTTAAGCTCTGTTAGGCTGTTTCAGACCGATGCTTAGGCTTCAAGGACTGTCGAAAAAATTTGCCGAGTGGGAGAGAGGGGTTAATAAGTGTCATTATAAACGAGGTCTGGAACTCGCGACAATCATATGTTCCGGGCGAGTTACCATTTGGTGCTTGTTTAGTCATTTCGATGTGGTGTTTTAAGAGGTGTTTATGCGCAAATGAAGCATACCAGGCAGTGGAATGTTCGTTATTTAACTTTTCACGAAATAGTTTTGACTATATTTACGACGGTCCTTTAGTCCAGTTCTTGCCTATTTCAGGTCACCCGACTCTACTTCGGACCCGTCGACGGCGGAAGATTCAAACGACATGGCTGCGCGGCTCTATAGTTCAACACCGATCTCCATTCGTAAGCAGCGGTTCCATCAGCAGCTACAGCCAGGCAGTGACCCACGTGTTCCGCCAGGCAAAAGCGTCAGCTACCTCCATAACTTCAGCGCAGGTTGTCGAAAGCCTCAAGTGATCGACGGGTTGCACTTGTCACCACTAGTGCATGAAGTCGCGTCTGAGCGAGAGGAAGGGGATCAGAGGGAGTGAGCAGAAGGTTAGTCTGAGGTGCTATTTGTGAACGCATCGTGTCCTTGTATCGGTATGATTTACCCTCCCCCTCCCCCTCCCCCTCCCCCATCTCACCCTCCTAGGCCCCCCCCCCCCCATCGCCGCAGTCCTATCAGTTGTTCCCTGATGAAATATGGCCAAGAGCGACTGAGGAATATTCCTCTCTCAAGCTCGCCGGTGGGCTTCGTTTAATGGATCACGTGTAAAGCTGAGCCAATATGCCTATGAAAACGTATCACATGATGCTCACTTTAGTCTCAGCTTCTATTTAAATCATAGCGAATTGTGAGTTAAGGGGGAAGTAAGCCTTAAAAAAGTGGCCATGGTCATTAGCGTCCTGACGTTACCGTGAGTGCGCTACAGCCTCCCTGAGTTTTCACAAAATACATTTGACTACAGCATCACAAGCCAGTACTACTCTTAGAGCTTACAGTATTTTGCACAATCGAGAGAAGGTGGCAGTGTGAGTCGAATGTGACCGTATTGAGTCAAGTGACATTATGGGCACATTCAGTATTCTGAAGTCGAGTGTGAGAAAGGACAGGTTTCATATTATGGTACTGGCGGCCTACGATGACAAAGTAGGAAGACAAGCGATTGGAGTGTTTTACTACTGTCTGAGATGTTTACCACACGGACCACCCTGGATCAACGTTGGCTCTGGATGAAACATATTCACCCATCCGTTTATATATCTTTTTGCTCACTGTAGTAATTATTCCACATTTATATCATTTATTGCAAACTCAGCTATACTGTAAATATACATCGTTGTTCATATTATAAGAGAGTTGATTTTTATTGTCAATGTTGATGCGTGGGAATTGTTGTTCATATTCATTTTATGCTTTTTTTTGAAATCGTTGTTGACAGCTCGAAAGCTACGATTATCTTTGTACATTGATCTATTTGTATCTATTCCCCTTTTTCGTTGATTTGATTCCGTTTTGCCTTTATAGAGAGCTCTCCAATATTGAGAGTTGAATTGTTGTTTAGCCAAGCGAGCGAGAGGCAAACATGGCGATGCTAATATTTCTATCCTGCGATAATAATCACCAGAGTAAAGCTAGAGCACTAGGACAGGTCTTACCCGGTTTGCGTCTTTGCCTGTATTTGAACCATCGAACCTTTTAAGCCGCGATGGGACTCGATTTAAAAGTACATCAGTAACCCATCCTACATGACAGCTATGAGCCCTGTTTCTTCAGATATTGTATGATCACTGTTGTCGTTACTGATCGTTCAGAAGAAATTTTTACTATGCCTGTTAGACATTTTGGGCGTGTTCTGTTTGCCGGAAAGGGATAGGTCTGTTTGTTAGACGGGAAGGTCGAACAGAGGAACGAAAGTGTCGCAAAAGTTGAGGATCGGATTAAATCAGTGGAAGAAATTTAGGGGGCTTTCGGATGGAAGGTGATTCTTCCGGTTCGGATTATTCAGGGGTGGTTTATGTTCTTGAGTGCTCCTTCATATTCTTGGCATTTTAAATCTCAGCTCTCTTCGCAGTGAGGAAATATTGGTTAGCAATACCAGAGCTGTTGAAAAAACAACGGTTGCATGAGGAGCTGAATGCGGGACACAATCGGGAGCAAGATATGGGAAGCCGACAGGCTTAGCCGAAATGGAAGGAGAAAGAGGTGCTGCCGCACCATTTAGAGGAAGGGATACATAGGAAGTCAAAAGTAGGGAAAGCGGCTATAATCGAACGGCTTGAACTAAGGATCTCCGACTTTGTTGCATATGGAACTTTTCGCTAAATGGACACGCCTCAAATTTCCTTTCCGTCTCTTCCCCACACCCTCTTCGTTTCCTGAATATCCTTTATTTATTATTCTTATAACTGTTGCCTGCTATTATGCCTCCGATGTGGGTTTTATAAGTCTTATATCATACTGAATTTTGTCCTTATGGGCGTACATTGTTCACCTTCTTTCCATTCGAGTTTATTAGGCATTTTGCGGCTTGCCGCTTATGATATGTTGAACCCTTTATCACTGTTACATTAGCAAGTTCTTCATCACTTACTGTTGTCATTATTCACTTATTGTTGTTCGCGGTTACATGAGGGTGGTGCATTGAAGATCAAATGGGTGGTGCCTAAGACTTTCATGGTGCATTCTGAGTGACATCTTTGTGCGGTTATTTGTTTGCTTTCGTTTTGTTGTCCGCTATGTACTTTTATGTCAGTGGAGTTGTTTTTCTTCTGCTGGAGCGAATACATTATTCGATAGTAAAGACGCTGACAGTGATTTGCTGAAAAGAAAGCGATGATCCTGTAACCTCTGAGGATTTCGAGTCTCGGATCGGTTGCTTATCGCTCTTTCAGTTTGCGTTGGGCATGGTGATCTGGTGTTTGGTGGCACTGAATTTCCTCTCTCAAGTATTAAAGTTTCGCGGCGTTGTCCATTTGCATATCCATACCCTTCTAATTTTCCACTCTCCAGCCCCCAGCCGTTCTCTTCGACTTGGGATCGTTATCTTCTGTATGATAGTCACCACATAACTAATAAGCTGACCACGACAACTGCATAAACGAAGCCGAAATATTATTTCCAGAAAAAGGGAAGATTGAAAAAGTAAACAGGAAGGCGCTCATGCAGTCCTTTCCTTCGCTTTCTTTCGTTCGTCGAATTCTTTTTTTTTAGTATCAAAATCGGCGAACGATAAATCTATGCTAAAAACTACGATAATTTAAGACCGTAACTCATCAAACAAACCGTAAACAATAAACATATCGCCAATGAGATTCGTCGTTCATAATAGCGGACAGAAAAGTGTCTCGGAGTATTCGTTGAGAGTATTACAAATAAATTTCGCATTTTGAATCATCAGTGATGTGAAATTTCGCGATAGTAAAACGAATTTTGCATAACGATGGCGATAGTATGCGGAGTGCACCACGATGTGGACATCACTTGTCTTGTAGGTGCAGCAATAATAATAACAAAACGCACTCGATTCGTGAAGAGTGCCAGTAGAAGGTGATGAGTTGCTATTGGGAAATGACTGTTCATTAGCAATAATGATAAATCACTACGTTCATTCAACGACACATTTCCTGCGCCATTTTCATTATATCCAACAGAAAGTAAATATAGAAGACTTGTGAACTGCCTGCAGAGATGACACTTTGCGCTGCGTACATGCGGCAAGCGACTTTCTGGATTACCGACAAAGTAAATAGACCAACAAAGTGTGCAGTGCAAATGTCTACAAACTTTTTGGCATATTGAATGTCGGAGCTGATGGATCAACATGAGATATGTTTGTGAGTTCATCCTTTGGCGTGCCCAACAAATTACCTGACTGCTTCCAAAGTACGCAACTGTTTTCGGCGTTGAGGTTATCGTGCAGAGATACGAGGGTAAACGAATGCTTATTCTTTAGCGGTTTGCATGATATACGCTTTTGAAATGCCTTTGAAGATATGAAATGAACTCGAAATTTACTAAACTGCCAGCAAATACGAGTCGTAGACTATACTCTTTAAATTCGTTTACTCACTCTCCCGTCGAGCACACACGGGGCATCTCCCACTTCCTGGAGAAAAAAGCTATCAATTTTGACGGCACCAAGATTGAAGCACCACCGGTGATGATACTCTTAATCCAGGTGTCAACACAAATTTCAGACATATAACCTAGACGTAATATTGTAGTCGAATTACCTAAATAGTGTCCTTTCCTTAACAACATTATTATAAGTGACGTTTTACAACTATTGTTCACCCCCCTCAGACGCAAACGACCAATTTTATGCAGATACATTGAAATCACTCCCAGTATTACGTGTTCCACAAAATGGTTCAGTTGTGAAAGAAGGTAACGTTACTGCTTTTCAGCTTATAGTCCATGTGGAATAGCCTTGTTCAATTCTAACATTGAGTACCATCATTGCATTTCTAGGTTGTCTTTTTAAGCAATTTGAATCCTCAAAAACACATCGTGATACCTCGTGCCTGTCTTTCTAGTCTGTTATATCTTGCAGAAGGTCATTGTGGCACAGCGACGAACCCTAAAGGTGTCTAAGATTTTTTAGTCACGGCTCAGAATTGCTCAGCACAAAGAACGTTGCTATACTAGCTTCGCCTATTGCACCACGAATGATGATAGTGTCGCTCCTAGTGTTTTATGAGTTGTTGTAATTGTGTTGTGATCAGGTGCCTTTCTTCCGTCGATTCCATAATTCCGTTCCTGAAGCAATTTTTGCCTGTCCGGATTTGTTACCCGTTATGTGGCCCCCAGCTGAACTACAGTGTACGCGGGCGAGCCTGCAATTCAAGTCAACTGGACTCCATGTAAGAATTCGGTGTTATATAAAGGCCCTTATTTTTGTCTCAGGTTATGAATGATCCTGACAGAGCTTTACACCTTCAGCAGCCAATACCGAACCACTTCAGCCGCATCGCTCGCTACGAACGCATGCTATCTCTCTCCTCTCTCCTCCGTCAAAGTCATTGCTTCATAGCTTGGTGGTCTCGGATGGAGTGTTCCCTGCGAACGAACTTTTTTCAACAATTGCTTCAGTTTGATTTGTTGGAGTGTGCTTCGTCTTATGCCACAAACCTTTTGTGCTTACTGGTTGGTGAACATGTTGCCGGATCTGCGAGAAGGTGCATTTCGCCTGAGCGTTGCGTCATTGGCATCTTCGAGCTAAAGTTATGGGCTGTGTGTGCCACACATGTGCCCATTAGAGGATGGAAAGACGATGTTAGGTCATAGAAAAAATTGGAGAAGCATTCCGGGGGAAGGTGGATAGGCAAACTGTTGCTTGTGGTTGTTTTTTCTTGAGGTTCCGTTTCTTACTTCAGTACATTAAAGTGTTTCTTCCCGTCTTTTTTATTGCTGGAATGCTCGTGTTTCTCTGTTCTGAAGTAAACCCGTATGCTTTACAGTTTTTTTATTCATATTCCATCTTGATGTCAGTGCCGTCGCCCCACCGTCGTTGTTGTTTACCAACAATTGCTGTACAACGTGACGGCTTTTCGCCGTTGTCTTCACCATACCACAGCATTAGCCACCACGAGAGTCATCTGAACGATTGTGCTTACCTTATGCGGATGCCCTGCGGTTGAGTGTGGGCATGAAGCAGATGCGGTTGATACCTGCTAATGGCTACACGGAACTTCGGGGTTACTCTTTTGAGCGTTTGCTATCCTTTTTATTTTAATGCTAAGTATACAGGAATGACTCAGATAGGGCGATACTTTGAAGCGTGCACGTCGAAGCTGTCACTGATAAACGGCAAAAGCGGTGGAGTCGCGTCACTAATATGAAGAGCTTATGATCTGAACACCTTGGTCATCTTAACATCAGGATATGGCCACTGGCTTCTTCCGTTAAAAGATAGCGTCTAAGGGACAATTCCCTTTTGAACCTTAAGCCCACTGTTCAACTCATCACTAGTCAATAAGCACATTTGCAGATGGGTCCGATAGAGGTAGGTGACCGCGTTGGTGTGGGCCATGATCGAGGCACAGTGTGCTACGTGGGTCCCGTCGATGGCTATAGCGGCGAATGGATAGGAATCGACTGGGATGACGTAAGACGTGGAAAACATGATGGAACCGTTAATGGTCATGTATATTTTCATGCCAGGTGAGGAAGTCCTCGACCCGTTTTGTCAGCACTTTTTAGAGATGTTTGGAGAGGAGGGCTCGTGAGTTCAATTCTTAGGGCAGATAATTGATTCATTACGGTTGACTGAAAGGCTGTAGTATTGAAGTGTTCATGAGGAAGCCTATCTCCACTGAACGTTGGTTCATAAGCATTACAGTGGACTAGTAAATGTGGGCACATGTAGCACAGGGAGAGGTGCGTCCCACATCACTTGCGGTAGTAAAAGTGATCTTTCGAAGGACAATATGAAACACCACTTTGTATTTCTATTAACAACCTTTAGTCGTCCTCGGTAGTTTTAAGCGAAGACTGGCTGCTCGACAATCTGTAAGCTCACACAAATTGGCCAAACATAGGGCTTTTGCACAGTGGTGTTGTTTTCATCATTTCGAGTGTATGCACGTCAATGAGGAAGTACATAAGACGTGGAACGTATGTGATCTGTGAAGGAGAAGAGGCACTGAGGTAAAGCTCGGCTCATATTAAATAGAAAGATTGGGGAGTGGGAATGGAAAGAAGTAGAACACGACTTCTGTGTAAATGGCTCGAAACTTAAATAACGATGAGATGTCACAGCTGCGCAAGAAACGTATATATCTGCAGTAGGGATGCTACATCACGTCGCTTCTTGCAACTTTAAAGCTCAACGCAGACTATTCAACGTGCGCATATTATTTTTCTCTGAGAAATAGGCAGAATCCATCTCGCAACACTTGAGTTACCGATCTAGCGTTTTACCATTTGAGCTAGCGTTCTATTTTAGGGATAAGACAAGTGGCTCGCTGGTTCGGCCAGCAAATGTTGCTGTTGGCCAAATAATAACGGAGGAAATGGAATCGAAGTATAGTGAAGATGCCGAGATGGATCAACACACAATCGGCGTGAAAACAATCGAGATGGTCGCTATGGAAAAGATACATAAGAAGCAAAGGTTAGTTATCGGCCTTCCTTGTTTATTGTTTCATTGATGCGCTGCCAAAATGTTGCAGTAAATAAATGAATGAGGCATAAATAAATGTCATTTCGTAAAAAGTGATGAGCGTTGCTGATGAAAAAATGGAATGTTTTTGAAAATTGCGCTAACTTTTTATGCCGCAAAATTTCAATCTGCTGATAACGATCTTTATTCAGTTGGATTCGTTGTTGTTGTATGAGTTTTAAACTGGAAGGCCATTAAAACCGTGACCGTAAATGGACAAAACGACAACAAGCTTCTTAGAGGGCTTTTTTCTTCTTCGAAATAATTCAATGGTATCCTCATGTAATTAATGTTCAATGCTTATTGAAGAAATCTATGGAAGTTGGGCTGTATCGTTTTGGATAACAAACACGTTAGCAAGCCACCAACACCAGATTGCCCACCATTCGACAGATGCACCGAGTTGAATCTCTACAATAATCTCATCGCAAAGTGGAGTGATCTTCTCGCGATTCTCGATTTCTTCCCTTCGTTGCGTTACCTCAATGTCAGGTGTGTCAATTGTTTTTGGTTCGTTCATTGTTAAGGTGTTGTAGGCGTTGTATTGTATTGGGTTGACTGAGAGATTTTTACTCTTTGGCAAATAGTTGCTAAAACAATCGGTACTAACATTGCGCTAGGAATCCTCCATGTAGGAGTGGTAAAAAGTCTTGCTGAGGCTAGTAGAATAGCAAGCAATCAATGGCATTTTTTGATGTGAAGACATCGATGCGTGACATTTTGAGAGCGAAGGATGGGTTTGCATATGAGGGCATCTTTATAGTTCAAGATGTTTTCTATATCAGGCTCTTTATCTTATCTGTAAGAAATGTGCAATGATCTTATTTGGGGTTGGGGGGGAGGGGGGAGGGTTATGCTTCTGTGGGAGGGTAGAAGAGTATTATTCGCACCTGCTTCATTCTCATTTTCTCACTTCGTTTAGTTTCTGGTTTCACCGGAAATTTGTAAATTTATTCTGTGGTGACAAAACGTTTCTTAGATAATCGCCAGTAGAAACTTCGTGTATGCTTGATGAACGGAGGCTCCATTCATTATGGAGAAAATAGGTGAGGGGGAACAATAAACAAAAGAATAATGCAGTGATTGAGGAGGGTGCTGCCATTTTCATCTTCCCATCTTTGTTGAATGCTTCTGATGTCTTATCATGCTGTGGTTCTTTCTGAGAGTTTGGGTTAAAACTTGCGTGAGGCCCACCCACTTTATATGACCCGACCTGTACATGGCCTTACCTACATCTCGACACGCTGCCAGGGAGAAGAGCAGCGAATAGCTTGATCTATCAGAAATTCCGTGGTACACACATAGGATAAGAGAAGGTTAGTAAAAACGAGAACAGGCCTAAAATTGCAAGAAGCAAGAGTCAAGTCTCATGGCTGCTTTAATATATGGGGCCTTTTTCAGGGACTTAGGTCTGCATATCAGTTCACACTTCAAATGGGCTTTTCACTGTAGGGAAATAGCAAGAAAAGCATCACAAGTAGCTGATTGAATACTACGTTCGTTAGAACATGGGTGCATTCAACACTACGGACTTACTTTTGCTGTCAATTGCCGCCCTTTTCTCGAATACTGTACTCAGATATGGTCACCGTGCACTGATAAAGACGCTGAAGTGATTGAAAGTGTGCAGAGGTGATACACAAGATCTGCTTTTCGGAAGACCTTTCCTGATTCCGTTATTCCTTCTTATCCCGAAAGGTTACAGGTTCTCGGTCTGAAACGTCTGAAGTACTGACGAATTGAATTTGATCTGCACTTGTGCTTTAGGACAGTGAAAGGCTGTTGCGACATCCCGTTCGATAACATCTTTGCTTATACCCTATTTAACGCGCGCTGCCGATTTCATCGTTTCCAGCTCCAACGTAGATTTTCGACCAAAATGGGTATATTAAGTTCATTTTCTTTTCGAGTCATTCGGGTATGGAATCAACTACGATATTGTGGAAGCTAGTAATCTCACTACTTCAAAGCAAAACTAGCCCACTTTGAATTATCGTCTTTGAGGGTAGTGGATGAGCAGTCAGTATGCTGTTAATATGTGTATCATCTCGGTTCAGTCGTTTGTCAGCACTACCACATTCGTAACATTGAATGCTTTCATGTTTGAATATAGCCAATCTCTCCAAATACTAGTGTATGTTTCTTTTTGGTTAAATAAAGCAGTTTGAATAGATCTCATAAAGTAGGGTGGTGTATAGATATGGGAGCGTGATGATGCAAGTAAAATTGTGGTCAGTAAGTTGGCGGGTGGAGTGGGAGAAGGTGGTTCCGTCATATTTTCCAAGGTTTACAAAGAGTGAGGATCACTGTTCAAGGCTTTTCTCTTATTTATTCATCATTAATGTCTCCATTAATGGGAAAATGCACGCTTGTGGGATGGGCTGAGGAAAAAATTGCGCTACTCAGCCGATAACCAGCTGAAAGCCAATAGTAGCCTATCTCAAAACAATTAAATGTCTTAGGTTCTCTGCGCTACTGCAGCTTTCCCCTCACTCTGTCAGTGCTATTTGACAACCTCGGGCAGCGATGGCATTGCCCTTAACGTTCATTATCACGCACTGCTCGCTTCATCTGAATCTCTAGGAGGAAGAGCTTGTCGAGCTGAACAGATCATCCAGCAGTCTCCCTGATAAGACATAGCTACCGCTTCCTTCCCCTCCGCTTACTCCTGGTCATAGGTGCCGCTCAATGAGTAGCTGCCAGTTTTCTCACCCAAGCCTTAATTTTTTCTGTCCGACTCTTCACTACTAAATGTATAGTTCTCACCTTGATACCGCATCATTGCTTATGATTGATAAGGATGTCTTCGAGATTACTTAGCCATAATGTTGGTGTTCATTCATTGTCCGATGTGATAACCAAAGTTATTGTAGACGTAATGTTATGGAACCTCGCATGGAATCGGTCCCTGATGAGAGCCATGTCATAAAGTCACCTATTTTCCACCTTGTGCTCAGCGAATGCCGAATCGATCGAGAAACTGTTCGTTTTTATCTTGAATGTAATATTTTTGTTCTATTGACGTATCAGAGACGGGAAAGGGAAAGGGAGATAACGCTGCTGTTAGCATTCTCTTTCCTCTTTCTTTTGTGACGATCCACGGATGAAACATTTTCCTCAAAATTTAAAATTTCCTCGTCAACTAGGTGATTCTTTTTTCCTGCTCACAACGTCATTAACCTCTCTTCCTGATGGGAAACCCGGGATATGCTAATCTGTCTGGTGCTACTTCGATGAGATTTCTCACTTCACATTTTCTCAAGTGATCCTAAAAACCCTTTCTTTCGTCCGTTTTTCCAAAGTACTCAGAATTTTTCTGCTGTTCCGATTGTATGTTATCTGATGGTTCTGATAACTCATGAAGGGATATGGTTGTTTTCTTATGCACACATTGTTTGCAGGCAACGAGAGTGATGAAGGTATTTCCTCATCTTGAAGAGTTGTACATGGCACGTAATGGACTGCAGTACTTTGATGCAGGAGCTCATGGCTCGAACCTAACAGTTCTTGATCTTGAAGGCAATCCTATAAATGACTTCTGCAGTGTTCATAATCTAGCGTTATTGCCAAAGTATGCACAATTTAGATTGTTTATTCACTTGCTTATTTCAATTCCTTAATTCTGCAATATTATTTCCACTAAAAAATGAAAAGTTTCAAATGCATTTTGAAGTGCTTCAAGAAATGTTTCATATTGATGCAGTCTGCTTTTGAAGAGCTGTTTCCCATACACACACAATTAGCTAATCCGAATCAAAGAAAGGAGACTCAGCGAGTTTTCGAACAGAATTAGACTCTCGATCTTTTCCATACGGACAGGCATGTTGGCTGCCATACAGTTGGCTTCGTTTCTTTGAGTTTTTTATCGACCTACTTCTGAAGCCAGCTACTTCGACGGCACGGCAGTTTGCTAAGCCCATCAGATCTAGGAAATCATTTCTGCTAGCTTTGAGGTCTTCTGAAAGTTTTTCAAGAGAAGCGAACGTTTTCTGAAGAGAAACTAAAATCATCTGACTCGCATGAACCGATTCGAAGTATGATGAATTTTTCTGTGTTAGAAACTCTCGTACTTGACTTCCGGCTGTCACTGCAATGCTCATCTTGAGTGGATAATGCATGTTTATTGCTGTCATCTGTTTATTTTTTCACCGTTTTATTGCGTTTGTGATTTCAAACAGCAGTACAACGTAGGCGTGTATTTCGAAGTCCCGATGAGATGGATATAAGATTGAAGATGCTAAGCTGTCTATTTTGTGGCAACAGAAATGAAAAGAGGTGAAGTTGAATGCTTTAGATAGGCGTTGTAGTTTGTGCGGAAACGCTGTTATTGTCGGGTGTACTCAAGGTCGTAAGATGTGTAACCAAGGCATCTCTGAAGTTATTGCATTGTTTTCTAAAGCAGTTCCTAAATTATGGAGTGTATATTTCAGACTGACATCACTCAATTTAACAGAGTGTGGTCTGACCACTATCCGACTGCCAGACCCGCCTGGATTTCCAGCACTGGAATTACTGAATATACGCGATAATCAAATTAATGACGTAAGTTTCCAAAACGATTTTCAGTCTTGATCAGTTCATTCGAAGTTTACAACGAATGCAATAGACAAACTGTGTAGTGACATTTTGCACAGATCGTCGGTTACGATAAACGCCTTACAGTAGCCTTACGTCAGTGTTGTTATATTCCCATGTATCCAGTCAGCGATGGGCTATGTTTATCGAAACGTCCATCAGCATACTCCATTGTGGATTCAAGTCGGACTTCGAGACCTTGTTCATGTTCATTTTATATCCAGTGGAAGTGTTTCATGAGTTTGTCGTGTTTTCTGAGTAGTTTATTCAAGTTATTATCATACCTGAGTTTGTTTACCTTTCTAGTTTCGACGTGGTATTGCTACGCTTATCGATGCACCAGGAGTCGGTCAGGGTCTTTGAATGATAGCATCTCGAACATACTGGAGAGAGGTGCAGTGAAGAGGAGGATTGATAAAACGCTGTCGGCGTGTTGCAGATTTGAAGCAAATTGCCAGATAGGCCGTGACATCCAAAAAAAAAACTCGTACCTCCTCCTGCTAAAGTTGTTATTAGATTTTCGTAGTAGTGCGTAGTTCCAAATATGTCAGGTCTTGGAAGTTGTATCTGAATGCAATAATATGTCTGTCGAATTATAGTGGGAGAGCGTATCGGAACTCGCCAAGTTGCCATCACTTCAACGACTATTCTACAAAGGCAGTTGGCAGGTGAAGCCAGAGTTCGGTCTCGATGTTCGTGAAATTCTTATAGCAAAGCTTCCAAAATTGTTCGATCTCGAGCGATGTGAGATCAGTGCTGTGGAAAGAAGATCAGCCGAACTTCGATTCCTCAACAAATATGGAGTACCACCGCTTAGTAGTCAGCATATCAGCGATATTGAAAGGTGTGTATGTACCTCTCACTCTTCCCTCAATTCTTGCAAATATCGTATGGCTTCACTTACAGCCTCTAATCGGGTGCAAAATGCCTGGTAATTACCGAGCAGATGCCGCCAATGATTTGCATTATGTGCTATATTTGTTTCTGTTGTGAAGGTGCTGCTTTTTCGTATTTAGAAATGTGAAGTCATCAAATCCACTTATTACTTCCATTTCGAATCCCTAGACACCAGGTTCGAGGGAAGAATGCTTGAATGCGTTGTGGAGGTTTAACTTCAATTTTTCTTCTATGGGATTTGTTCGTCTCGCTTGAGAATGATCCGCACATTTCTTTTCGTCCATCGTTTTCGCACACTGCTTGCATCAACAAACTATATTGGAATATGATCGTTGTTGCAGGGTTATAATAGTAGTCGGCACATTTCTTTTCTGCACTTCTCTTGCTTTACCTCGAGAAGTCCCGAACTCTAGCAAAAAACTGGCAAAGAAACTGGATTTCTAATGTGTTATACGTGTAGGAGTGGAGGGTTGGGGCAGCGTAATGTGAGTTAATCTGTTATAATTGCTTCGCCTATTGCTATACATATTGCAGATAATAATTTTGCACATTGTTGATGAAAAAAAGCTAATTGCCTCGGTGAATGATAGTAGTGGAGGTAATGAGTTCTGAAAACAATGCAGGTTGAAAAAGATCTACGGCGAGCCAGATGTAGTGAAGCCAACGACGAATTTGGGTTTAAACTTGCTGAAGGTGAATGTTTTATTGGGCGATAAGACAATCGAGTGCTCGCTGCTTGCTTCCACGACTGTACGAAGGATGAAAACCATCGTCGGCAGGCTGTTTCGAGTGAATCAAAGCAAGGTAAACTGTTACAGACAAGTTACATGTTTGCTTACGAATTTGGTGGATGAATGGTGTGTTGGTGATTTTTGGCTGTGTAGGAGGAGTGTGTCGAACCAGAAATATGCTGTTACTTATAGGCTACTTCCACCCATCAGATTACTGCTCTTTATCCAGATATGTATCAGTTCATGAACTCAGAGTTTAGTCACCCTTGTTCAATATCATTGACTGCAATGGAAAGAAGTGTTGAATGGGGTGTGAATGAAAGTTCGGAAGCGACTGACGACATTCACAAATCTTTCGAAAAATTTGGTGAGGAAGGAACTCTTGACATCTGCAGTGTTCGTTTTTTTTTTCAGAATAAAGCTGCAATAAAATCTGAAAATGCGTTTTCCAATAAGTTTTTGCTTCAAATGCTAGCTGCCATCCTTTTTTCTTTCAGGTTTCATTGGTCGCCGAATGTGGTGATGACCATTTTCGTATTGATATGGATAATCCTCTACGTTCACTGAGTTTCTACTCGCTCTCAGATGGTGATACGGTCGTTGTTACAGTGAACGAATGATATGAGCCACAACTCTCATTCTCATTTGTATAGTCGTTCCTCTATATCGGGTTTATCTATGTTTGCGTGCGTTCTCTATTCATATCAGATGTATGTTTGGTACGTAAGGCTCAATGTGATAGTGATGTACTGTTCCTACTCCTTTTCCTTCCAAGCATCTCCCACCACCCCCTTCGTAGAATGAAGTCGAGAGTTGTTTTTGGGATTTGGGAATTCCCAGCCAAATGTTGATTGTTTCGCAGTGTAACAATATCATTATTTTTGGGGACAAAATAAATATTCTGGATTATCTGTGATGCATGCACATGTATGCATTATTGCAGTTCTGATGCCATTGATCTGATCGCATCTTCCATTGAAGCGTAGGAATAATTTGATTCATGAGAGTAACGTGGTAGCAGAAAACGATCCCCTTGAAACTGTTTTTCTTTATTTACTTTGTTTCAGTTTTCCTATTACATAGAAGTTGTGATCACATTATAAATGTTATTTTGGGTTAAAAGAAGTAAGGAAAGGTATTGGAATGAGCTCGGAAGCTTTGTGACTGCCTTACGCCAGCTGCTGCATAAATGTTATTTGGGGACTAATAAAATCAAAATTTCCGCACATCGGATCTCAAAGTGAATATTGGATTCAGTCATGTAAATACACTTCGTTGAGAAGTGTTTGTTGGATAAGTGACCCACATAGCTTATTGCAAGAGTATTTTTGTTGAAGCCTCGATCTTCGAGCAGTGTTGTATTTTCCTTGTTATATCATGATCTCCGCGACCGATGCGCTGTATTTGTTTATCTTCGTTAGTTTGGCCATAGCCCTTTTTATGGAACGCCGCACTTTTGGAGTATAGGGCTGTATATTATTCACTCGTCGGTTTTTTGAAATTTTTTTCATTGAATAGGGCGGTTGGCTCGAGTTACGAATGTTCGATGATATCTTCTGGTCCCTCCCCGTTTGTTGGTCGCTTCCTTCTCCTTGGCCTTCCTCCCTCCCTTTCCTCCCCTCCGCCACCCTCGCAGTGAGGTTATTTTCGAAAAAACACGCAGTCAGTGTTGCTGTTGTTGGGTTGTCTATCGGTGATATCTTTGCGTTTGTTGAATTTCAGCTGCTGATGTCGTACAGAGTCACTGGTTCATATGGTATGGACATTTTATTTCTTGCGAAACACTGTCCTTAAATGTGTTAATGTAATTATTTTTATGCAGTCGTTGTTATGGATTTCCTTCACCAAGAAATAAATTTTTTGGCGATACTCATCAATGTCATTACCAATTCGTATGAAACGATGCGAAGTGAAATTCGCTTATAAAAGCCTTGTTGCGATCAGTTGGATATTTGATGGTAACGCTCTATTTGTTTCATGATGGACAATGAAACGCAGAGGAGGATATTCGCGTTCATTATTCAGACCGGTGGGTTTGCTTCTCGTTTCTCAACCCGTTTTGCTGAATTTTCACGAGTTTTTTGAATTATATCATTTCAGTTTATTCACTTATTAATAAGAGTGCTGACTGCACGCTGTTGGCTTATGGGAATTTTTTCAGAGCATTTTTATGACCGGCGGGTGAATTTTTTTGGAAAAGAAAGATTTCCAGAACTCACATCTTGTTGACTTACCTAATTTTGTTGTTAAGCATGTGAGATCGACGACCACTTTTTGAAGATTTTCTTCTTTTTAAGGGATGAGACTGGAGGCTAAGAATTCAACAATCTGTACGGCAAGTGTGTTAACTTATCGTGCACTGAGGAAAGAAACCAGCGATGATCTCTGTCCTTATGTTAGTTCATTCTTGCCTTCTTATACGTCGTTGCATCGTAGTTTCTATTGCAAGTTTTATGCAGCATTTATGATGACTTATAATCCGCGTGAAATAAACTTGTTGGACAAGAAAAAAGTACTGACGACATGCGTTCTGGTCATCAAAAGTGCCTGTCGTTTGGCGCTTGCATTTGTCCAATATGATAGATTTCTTAGCTGCGTGAGCTCTTCTCAAAAGTAAAGTTTAAGGTGTGTTATTCAGTGTGGCTGTCTTTCGCAGCGAAAGTGAAAGTGGCAGAGGGATCGTTCAAGCAGGAAAGACAGATCGGAGTTCCTTTATGATCCTTTGTTGGTTACATCTAACGCTTCCTATCCCTTTCCTCCCACGCCTAGAAAAGGAAAGCTTTCGACCGCATTCAATCTAAATTGAGAAGGGAAAAAGCGGGTCGATTCTTTCGTGCAGACCGATAGAAAGATCGCTTAGGCAAGGACAGTCTTGCATACTGCCCATGTCTATAAAGTTGGATGATTCTCAAATCCAAAGAATTTCCCATCTGAGTTCCACCAGTTTCTCCCATATTGCCAGCTAAGAGGCAGTTCTTCGTCGACAAAATCACTGTTATTGTAGACATTGGCGTGTGCTTGCTTGCTATTGGCGGCGAAGTTGGAGGAGGACCAACGAATTCGAATCAGAGACGTTCTGAATGTTGCGTATAGGTGATTATTATCTTTTTTTCTCTTTTAATTGAGCATTTCACTCGCATCACAGATGTACAACAAGTTGCTTTTGGTGTGCTGACATTGTTGCCTAATGATATGTTGTTGTGAAAGGTGAGTGCATGAGTGCACCGAAATGATTATGCAAACTGACACTACTATATTCAGCTGCTGTCGGACGGAGCAGAAAGGGGGAGGAGGGGGGAGTCACCTATCTCATCAAGGGAAAACTTTTTTGTTAAAAAATAAATTGAAATTTCCAGCGCGAACACATGTTTTCTTAGGTATATCCTGGCCAGTTAGAACCGGTTGCGTCCAAGAGATCATCGGCAGGTCGTTGTTGTTCGGAATCCGAACATCCATAATAGTATTTGAATACTTAAGTTGTTTCAGTGCATATCTGTAATGTTTATAATGCTCTTACGAGGTAGACATGAACAGGAACTGCTCTAGGAATGGTGTAGTAAACATACTAATACATACACTGAGTAGAGTATGGCAGAAGATCTATCGAGGGATGAAATACCATCAGTGATTGTGGTGCTGTACTGTTTTTCTGATTCTGCGCTTCCCCTTTTTTACATTCCCTATTCTCAGTTGCTCTGGAAATGGCACACAGCAGGTCCTGTGTGGCTGTCTCTTTGCTACGAAACTTCCCTCACGGTGGAAGATTCCTAGCGTTTGTTTACTTATTTATTCCTTTAATATTGATTGGACCATGTTTATGTATGTGAATTGTTTGTGAGTTACGTGCGGTGACAGGCGTTCTTGGAAGCGAACTGCATGGAGTCGGCTTTGGGATCGAAAATTTCTTTCTGCCGAACCCACGAAGGAAGGAGAGGAGAGGGACGATGTATGGTCATACGAGACCCTTCATTCCTTTACTCTCTCGTTATCCTTGCTCAGAACTTTAAAGCTTTTGAGCCCATGTTCTCTCGGAGTACAAAGGAAAGACGCATTCATCAGTGCATGAACTTTGAGTCGTTAGCAGTGAAATGTGATATTGAGTGTGCTACACGAAGATGTGCCAGTGCTGCAAATCGGGGAACAATTGTGGGCGATGAGAGAGGGAATCGCAAGAATGGAATACATCGTATTGCGCCTACTCAGATTTCGTCTGCACGTTGAAAACCCCCACAAGGTTGGCGTAATTTCACTGTTTTTTCTTATTTGTCGAAAAACATCACGGCGGTCGTTTCTTTTTTTTAGAATATCAGTGGTCATATTGTCTGGAGTGGTCGTAATGTGAATTAGAATTTTCGTGATGCAAATATAAGTGATGAAAAAAGTGCCATTCTCTTTACGAAATTCCTGAATGATGCTATCTCGGATAGGTTCACGTTGCCCGTTTGGAGAGTTTATTTTTTCATTATCCTCAAAAAATTTAAGCTCGAATTGCCGTAGTGTAAGTGGAGAAGAGCGGGAGGAGGTCAGATGTTGGCATCCATAGTTTTCTTCAGGAGCGAGATATTCAAAGCTGGAAATCGACGTTGTCGCTTCCCCTTCCTTTGACGTTGATTTTCACTCTTGAGACATATACTCAGCGGGTTAATGGCCGTGTTGCTTCGAGAGTCTCTTAGGTTGCCTACTCTTCTTATACTCCCCCCACCCATCCCCCCAGCTACCCTTTTATCTCGCACTCGTCCCTCCCTCTCCTCTTTAATTCTTTTCCATTTCCATTATATCACGCAGAATGAACTGATAACTAATTTTGTTTGCAGTACTTGCTGCAGTATGTGTCTTCGTTGCAACACTGGTGCCCACGCGAATTCACCCACAGTGGCGTTGCAGGCATTTCTTTTATTTTGTTGCGGGATGCACATGTATCGCCGGCATGGATTCTCTCGCATAGCCCACAAACTATTGCTATTGTTTGTCTTGCCGTCGCACTGAGGGCCACAAAGGTTGTTTGTTGGTCTATCGCGAGTGTCGCATACTCACTAAAATAGTTCCGTACATCCGTACGTGTCATTCTAAAAAAGAGGGTTTTGATTATCGGAGTACATCATAGTAGGAAATACTTCGAAGAAACCCTTTGCAATATTACGGCAACTGCAAGTTCTCTGGTCGCCTAGCAAATTCAAGGAGTTCTTTTTAAACATGTAACGACGTTCGAATCCTCTGAGTGCGTTGAGAAAGGGCTTTCCTCGGTAAGTAAGCACTTGAGTTCGTCATATAAGTGAGTGCGATAAATGGATTGAAGCAGTGTATCGTTTGCAGGCATACCTTATGAACAAATTGACGACTCGACAAGGTCGTAAATTGTAGAGGGTTGTTCGGCTTTGTTATAGATACCGAATAAAAATTCATACGTTTCCCTTGTGAATATCAAGACGTTTGTTTTTAGATTACGATAGGTGCACGATGGTATTCGATATTTTGTGGCTCGATGACGCGTTCTAAACTACGTCGATTAGAAGAAGAGTTCATAAACAAAATTCTCAGGCGATGATCAACACAAGATTGTTTGTTTTTGTNGATTGTTTGTTTTTGCAATGTTCTGAATATCTCAAATACCATGTTTTCTATTTAAAAGCTTAAGGAGTTGTACCTTTAGCAAGTTGTTTACACATGGGAAGAAAGAGAAGTTTAATTTCTCGAAAATCCGAAAATGGTTTTTAGTTGAGAGGAAAGTGGGAAACGACTCCATCATAGCGTAGAGAGATGTATGTCTAAGGGGGGGCATATATTCGAGAAATAACACATCTTATCACCTCGAACTCGAGAGGACGTTTGTGGAGACGTCGGGGATGTACGGTGTTTTGTTGGCATGTTTGTATTGAACTGTTTGTCCATTTGATCGCGTTTTGAATTTGTCATTGATCGTGTTTCATAGTACATTATTTGTTAAGTTGAAATAAATTTCTGTATGGAAATGGTGTCGTTGTAGCAGTAACGCTCGTTTTTATCATTATGGCGTATAGCACGAAATTGCGTTAAATTTGCCACATTGCGTGGCTGCAGCCGGCAGTATCCGAACTTCAGTCTTCGAGCGATGCTTTCCTGCTTATTGTCACTTTCTCCTCTGCCTATCATTATGCTACGGCGAAGCTGACAAGGTGGGTTGAGACGCTTTATGACCTTCATTTTTTCAGGCAAGATGAAGGTTCTTGTTTTCACTAACGGCTTCTTGAGGCATCTGTACCTTCTTTAAAACAAAGGAGCCTGTATAAGGTTGGAGATGGCAGAGAAGGGGGGGGGGGGGGAACAGTTTCCTAAGCATTGCGTTCTTTTGTTTTCCTTATTCATTCTTGAAAGAATTTGATTCGTGGTTCGGGTGTTATTTGCACAGATGACCACTCGACTATGAATAGATTAAAGACGTTATATTAATGGTGTATTAATTAATGTACAATGGGGAAACATCAGAAAAGAAATCTTTGTAGCGGTCATCGACTGGACGATCGGTTAATATATGGTTTGAGTCTCCTATAGAAGACACACCATAATACGATCATGCCAATCACAGTAATGCCATTTCCCATCCATATATATTTTTGACCGCTCGCTGTGAATGCAGGCCTGAAATGATAGTGGGGATTAAACGAGTATTTCGGTGTGGTGTCCTCTAAGCATCTCTGCAATTTACATCGCTAGCTGAACTGCCGAATATTAGGCCTGGTGTGACTTCTATTCTCTTGTAGGCGTTTTTTGTGCGCATGCCTTTGAGCTAGACAGAGATTGGTTAAGGGCAGTTGCTATATACTGTCGAAAAAACCAAAAATAGTTACTCATCTTCAAGCTCATCAACCATTCCTCTCCCCTTCCCCCTTTCTTCCTGCAAAGGCCTGTTGCGTGGCATTTAAATAAAATGTCGTGGCTATATGCCTTCACATTTTCTTGAGGTTTTTGACGCGAAATTTAAAATTTCTCTCTTGAATGATATATTTCATATTGGGTAGAATTACGTTGATAAGAATAGCAACTAGAATACGTTTAGCTCTAATTTTTTCATATAGTAATGCAGTTGTAAATGTTCATCAGCCATAGCAGATATTCCTTATTATTTGACTCACTTATTTACAAACTTCTATTGTTCATTGATTTCAGTATGTGCTAANNNTCAGTATGTGCTAATGCTTCAAGTAACGGTTTGCTATGTAATTGAAAAAATTCGTTGCATATATGTTTGCTGATCCATCATTTGTTCAGCCAATACGTCGGTCAATCAAATGGCCAACAAACGGCAACTTAATTCACCACTTCCGCTCAAGCGTTTCTGAGCAGCATCATTTCAATGGATCCCCACTGACAAAACTTATTAATGAATCTTTTTTGTCAAATAACTGCTTACGCGATGATCAATGGTCCACAGATGTTGATGATATCAACGCAGAATAGGAACATTCCTTGCATAGGTCCCTGCAATTGAGATCGGTATTAATGATACTGTCGAAGGCAGTTTGTTGCAAAAAATACTACGAGTTCATACTTTTGAGAAGAATTATTTAAATATCAGATTCGAATATACGTACGTTAGGGTTGCGGTGGGATTCCGATGTGTTCTGTTCCCTGGAGTTGCAGTTGCAATGTTTTGGACTTTAAGAGTAGTTCTAGATCGCGCTAAAATTACAGTTTCTCGATGTTGGTTCAGCTCTCCGGAAAGCTGCATTTGATGCTTTACGTTTGAAATAGTCCTCAAAGGCTTCCGATAACGATAGCACTGTTGCTTAGAGATGCGTGATAACGATTGCTAAAACTGCTAAGAGATGCATCATAACCGTCGGCAACGGATACCTGGTCGATATTACCGAGGATCTTCGAATAAAGGGAATCAACCGAGATCATCGAGAGAGTGATACCAACTCCTAATGCGAGCACCATAGTGCCCAAATAAACGAAGGCATTGACCGAGGGTGAATCGGCGCACCATTTGTACATATTCTCATCGCAGCCCACCGAGGTGGGGTCCGTCGCTGCAAGTTTCACAAGTCTCTTTGCTAGGAAGTCTTTCGGCAGATGATGCGAGGGGGAGAGGTGGGGAGGGTAATGAAGGGTAGAATTAAAGGAAGCGATGATGGTTAATAAGGTAAATTGCGAGCTGCTAGACCAGAAGCGACTGGTTTGGATAGTGTCTACTACTTCACTATTTAGTTTCCAACGCCGAACAGTTTTGGCCATTGAAAGGAAGAGTGCTGCATGAAGAAATGCGATTCCTTTCTATTGGCCTAGCCGCAAGCTGTCCATAGAACACACTGGTGTATCCGTAACCTCTTGAGAGGATTGCATAGTCTCCCTGTGTTTAGTGGCAGATGAGAAGTGCCCGCTGATTTAGAACAACCCCGTCGCTCTACCTTGCGGTTTCCAGACCAACACTTCAGGTAAGGAGCGGTCCAGGAAGAGATAAACGAGAATGCAGCAGCTCGACAGGAGGTGAAGGAATGGGGTGGAGAAGTTAGGATCAGTTGGCTCACCATTCTTGATCATAACATGGGTGCCGTTGAATGGCCACGGATATGTAGCAACATACAATAAAAGGAAAATGAATAACGGCAACAACGCCCCCAATCGCTCGTTGATGCTAAAATTCATTTCATTGACACTTTTGAACTGGCAGTGAGATGGGAAGTGAAGGAATTACTGCATAAAACAAAGTAACGGAGATTTCTGAAATTCAGTCCCAAATATGTATTCGCCTCCGGAATTCTTCCGGAAATTTTTGTTCTCAGTGCCCAAAATGAAATCATCATCTCTTTAAACCCATTCTCAAAAGAAAACAAATTGACTTTCTCTCAGTACACTGAATAACAAAACAAACATTCTTTAGGCAACCCAAGGAACGCATGAAAACGCAATATGATTAACAGCTTAACTTGCTGCAAAGTTGCTTCGTTCCATAGGCTATTTAATCAGATGCAAACGTTTAATGATTTCTCTTATGCAAAATGTCATAAAGCACGAACATTTTGCCGAATCGTTTCGTTGAAAACGTTAGCAGAATTGTGAGACTAATAGAGCCGACGAATGCTTGTGACACTGAACTGTAGGTGACAGTTTGAGTGTTTGAGAGACCGACCACTGACATCAATAATGGCGATGTGGTCCTACAGTAGAGTAAATTATGTGTTATTGCTTTATTTACTATGAAAACACAACGATATGTATCGATTTAAATTCAGCCGACCAAATTATTTAATAAATCAATTTGAGCTCAAACAAATCGAAGTGATTTTTCTCAATTGAAAGGCATTTCCCCCTTAAATCTCCTAAAAGCAATTTATCTAGGAAAACATTAAGTTATTGGTCATTCACTTAGTTATTTCTCACTTTTCGTGGGTCTTAAAGATTTCATTGCATTTTTAAAGCACTTGAAAGGGATGTGTTTATTTTAATAATAATAGAACGAGAGTTGGCTTCTATTAAGTTGAAAGATGAGGAAATAACTTTTCGTATAGTGCATTTTGTAGTATATTAAAACGGAAAACAATATATCTTTGGTTCACATCCAGTAGACCGATAAAAACGTAAATTTCTTCTTTCACCTAATTCGATAAACAAGTGATGAAAAATGTGCAGTGAAATTTGTGATGCTTAATTTGGGAGAAAAATTCGAAATTATCAGTTGTGGGAAGGATTGTTCTAAAATTGCCTTGAGACAATTAAGGCATTAAATATTTTTGTCGTACAAGTTTGCTGAGATCAAGAAAGCATTACGGCGGGGCAAATGCCCTAGACCTCAAATACCTTCGAATTATCTTCAAAGTGCAATAAATGCACAAACCCGTTACAATACGTGCTCTTGCGAGCCGTTCATGCGACTGACAAGTTTTACACTTTATCAGTATCAGATAGAGTATATAAGCCAAGTATATAAGCCAGTATCAGATAGAGTATATACATTCTATCATAAAGACCATTCCTACAAACGTTTCACAAAAAATTCATTCGGTGTATGGTGGAATATCATTCCGCAAAATGGTATATTTAAATGTCTGAGAGTTTTTTTCGAAATTGCTGAACAGCGTGAAGTGTGCGATGGTACAGGAGGCTAATTTGCAATGTGGTTTTTACTCGCTTCCTTTTCTTAGCTCTGCCCTCAGTGATTGCCCAGTTAACAATATCAGACAGACGGATGCAAAGCGCACAAATCCAACATCGGGATAATGCTCTCTGCAAAGCAATTTTGCTTATATAGCAATTTTGATATATATATATATATATATATATATATATTGGTGAGCGGTCAACTAAAGTGACAATTTCAAGCTTACGTGTGCATTGTGACCATTCCAACTGTTAGGACCATTCTGTGAATGACACACAAAATGGCGAGTGAAACGTCGAATTGTTTGCAATTCGCCAACAATGCTTTTACAACTTCACGAGGATTCAGCTTTTTCAACTGTTCTGCAAATGAATGTGTATTACGATATCGATTTCTGTTTGATGCGGTGAGGATGGAAGTATGTAAATATTTTTGCGGTCTATGCATACAATTCCCATCATCGCTTCAGTATGTCATTAAGATGTGAAGTTACAAAATTTCCATGGAACTCAAGCTGATATTATTACTCTTATTATAATTACGTTAATATTATTTATTATTGATTGTTGGTGTTATTATTTCTTTTATTACTATTATCGCTATTTTTATTAGAAGAAGCGTTCAATGAAGCTTTTAGCCATTATTTAAGTTGTCGGAGGATGTATTTGAAGTGGAATTGAATTGGAAATAAACCAAAATGTGCTGAACAATTCTGGTACAGTTTTTGAATCAATATTCTATAGCGCTAATTTGTTACTCATTTGATATAATTCGATTTCTTCGGCAAACAAAAAGAACAAAGAACGAAGTAACCTTTGCCAGCATCTTCGCGTACCATTGTTTTCTTATCGTGAAAGAAGAACAAAATCAAAATAAGGCTTAATATATTGGCAGTCACTGCAACGTATATTGGACCGGTATAGATATTGAGTCGTATCTTATCGAAGAGAATATTTATACCCGGATATTTCAACGGAGAAAATAACAATTGGAACACTGAAAGGAATTAATCATAATTAATTACACAAAATTCGTTTATTGAATTTAAACAAAATTAAAAATGTGACGATGGGAAATCCGATACGAGGTGACGAGAGGCATTCGGGAATGATCAGAGATCGACAAAATGATCGACAAATGTGATCGACAAAATAGTCGAACAGTTGTTGAAGGTTGCAATTTTATTGCACTGTTTGGATTTCAATCTGTGGGAATAAATTGTAGAAGAAATTTAACATACACGGTCCAGCCGTTACGGCGACAACAGACGCCAAGCCAAAGAAACTGAATGCGCGTGGCCGATCATGAATTGTGCTTACTTTCGCCATGTACGATCGCATAACACTCACCGTACCTTTAAAATATAACAACTCAAGCTCGTAGTTATGGAACAGAAATAGGCTCCTCAGATGTGTTAGCAAGTGCTTTATATCCGCAATAAACCTGAGTTAATCAACGAAAAGTCAGTGCCAAACATTGTGCTTCACCTGTCGGATACGATTGATCGCCGAAATTTGGGTCATCTAAGTAATTATGTGTTTGAGTTTTTATTAGAGTTCAGATCCAACCCTCGTGATTAGATGAATTCAGGCTTTTATTTGAAAGTAAAGCTGAAGCGAAAACATCTTTTTTATGACGTAATATCCAATACGAATGTGGTCTTAATCATCGAAATATGTAAAAAATGCTACGGCTATGCAATACATCAATGTGTTTGTTTTATAGCTGTTCATTAGCCTTAAGGTCAGAAAATAAAAAATGCATCTGCAAATTTTGTATCGAAAGGCCTCATTTTTTGTAATGGAAATCAGCCNNNGTAATGGAAATCAGCCGTCAACTATGCTTTCTACTATGTTACGACTTGGAATATCCCTATAAGTGGTTTACATGAAATATCCGAAACACTTCCTACATATATATGCTCAAATGACTGAACACTTACTCATTGACACACCAAATATGACGTAACACAATAGCATCACATAGCGTCGGTCGGACGAAAAAAATTCAAGGCATATGTAGATTGAACAGCCGACTAATGCAATGATACGGCCTGCGATCATCGGAGGCCTGCAATCAGATTGTAATACGACGATGGCAGTGAACACCGCCTTTACTTATTATTATTTGTTTCTAATTCGATAGCATATTTCACATGTAATCTCTCCAGTAACTTTAAGTCGTGTTTTTCTTTTTGAGTTAGATCATTTCAAGCAGCATTTTTTCGAGCGCTTCATTGAAAATGTTTTGGGAAGGATATGTGCAGTTTAATTCGGGTGCGAAAGATGTCTATAAAGGAACGTGTCCGTGTGTGACTATGAAGCTTCTTACACAAAATTAGGATGAAAGATTTTAAAGGATCAAACTAACTTCGAACGACCGGTGGCGGAACTCCACCATCCAGAAAGAGGGGCACATATGGCGTGTCCTAGAGCTGATACTGAACCAACATAGCCAAAAAACGTCGAAGTTGCTTTCGGATCCATCTGAATAACACATTGTTGCTTCCTGACTCAGTTAATTGTGTGCCGCATCTGCTGACTAGAAAATGCTGCGAATGTTACGCTAAGCAAGAATGATGTGTGGACTTTCAAATAGTGATGCCTGGCAATATGGTAGCCTTATTTTCCGAGTTGGGAGCCAAGAATGATTAGGTAAGCGGCCGACCCCTTTAGCACTTTCGAATTGCTCAGCACTCATATACTCACCTTTTCGAAGAAAAACGAATTGAAGGGTGCAGCTTGAGGTGTTAACGATCATTATTTTCAAACTTTCAATTCGAGAGTTCTAGGCATTTGTCATCAGTACAGTTAGTGGAGCAATAAGCAGTTCATCATTTGTCAAACAATCTTCGAAGTGTTCTGTTCAATCAAAATATCCACAAATAAGCCCAGATGAAGGTGAAGTTCAGGCTGCACAAGCTTGTACTTCATCCTCTATATTTCATGGCTCTCTAACTTTGTTGCTGCTGAGAAAAGACAGAAAAGAAATTAGCATTAGCGTGGAAGTAGATTGGAAAGACAGTTTCCAGGATCAGTCTGGCAAACTGACTTGCACAAGTGATCTTCGTCGGGAAATGAACGATGGGATTGTTGTTGAATAAATTTAAGTAACCCTGAACAAACTCTGATTTCGATACATAAAGGGTCATTGAGTTTAGACGACAACGAAATATGAGAAAAGCAATACGAGAAAACGAAAATAAAGTGTTGCCTGTTGCATATAGGGCCATTCGGACATGCCGATAGCGAACATCTGAATTGCGGAGAAGAAAATAATCGCTGAGATCAGCTTGACGGAATACCAATCGGTTGTGACGACTTCATCCTCTTCTGTATAATGAAAGCTTTATTCTTTCATCTCATAAATAGTTCGGCATAGAGTCCACCGAAATTTGCATTTTTTAGCTCGAAGAAACGTTTGAGTGTTTTCATACAATCTGACTCATAACGCATTCACTTCTATTTAACGACTGCAGGTGATTCAATAAATTCGGTGCGTGACTCACTAGCAGTCTTGAATGGGAAAACATTTGCCCCGTCTTCAGGGTAAGAGTCTTCTATCGCTATAAACGCCTATTTTCACCAATTTTCACCCACTCAATTCCGCTGTTTGCATCTTTCTTCGACCAATAATAGCTAGGATGGTTGTTGTGAGTAAGAAATATCCGACGAATTTTTCAATTCGAATAAACTCAGCTTAAGCATACGAATGTAAATAAAGAGATTCTTAAAGCTTAAACTTGCTAACGAAATTCGACGTATATCACTTCAAAGCAACGTTCAACTGCCTTAATCCATTAAGGCTAAAATTTGCATAAAGCTTCTTTAAAAAGGTTGAGCACCATTTCTCATAATCTACTCGTATTCCTTATTTAACCCCCGAATGAAGCACATCCATTTTGCTTGTATGGCGCCCATTGCAACAACAACGAAAGAGATGCGAATATTCTTTACGATATTGAGGACATAACTAGTATTAGTGCAACTTTTTTCGTTTAAGATCGCTTCAGAAGTCTCCAAAAGAAGCCTTTGGCCCAAAAATTGACTGTACTCAAAAGAAATGTCCGCATTATGTGTAAACACATCCTTGAGAATGCGTAAATAACGATGTTGTACAGGAAGAGGTGAGAAAGCAAAAGATTGGCAATCGCTTTTGTGAGGGGCCAAATTGGACTGAAGGTGAAGGTTCATAGTGATTGGGCATCCATTCACATCTATGCCACATTTTGAAATAAAGGTTGTTTGCACTCTCGTTTTCACCTGTTTTTTTAGGTATCTTCTCGGTTGACCTTTCCTCTGCTGTTTGCATTTCAACAGCTGCATTTGGACCAGCAACAAACACTTTTGCGTCATTTTTCATTTTAGCCACCGAGTGTGATCTTATAGAACCTGAAATAAAGTGATCTGTTGTGGAATAACTTACTATTTTTATGCGTTACCAACTCGTACATTCACAGTACACCGTCACCGCTCAACGGTGTGATCCAAATACTCGATAATCACCTACACCGTGAGCAATTCAAAATTAAACTTTGATAGGTTAGTTGATCGATGAAGCTCTGCTCCCTAGTGTCGACCCTATTAAATGGTACGATGGCACCAGTATTGCACGTTTCCGGAATAACTACACGTCGTATGCCCATTTTTAGATATCCTAATTTCTTTCAAACTCTTTCTTAAGGCTCATAAGTATAAACGGCCATTTCTTGCGCGAATCATATGATGATGAGATACTGATACTGCATCCATTGAATACGAACAACCTGTAAAATTGGATCAGCTGAACCGATTCAAATTGCAGATTTCTGACCATCACCTTTAGAATTAATGGTCAAACTATCAGTCGATGGACTATTCGCCACTGGTCATCGTCTGTTAGCTGAGTCAGCAGTGGAGGGAAATGAGCCAGTCAAGCAGTCCGACCTGTCGAATTCTGCAGAATAGAAAAAGCGGCTAAATGGCTACGAAGGCATTAGATATGCACATCACCAAAACATACGACCCAGCAGGCTGAAGAAAACTCTGAATGGAGAAAGCCATCGTATGCTACGATGTGTCTACGCGCTTCACTCACTACATTCTATACTTTGCTGCTTCAAATCAAGTCCACATTTTTCTGGTTCAGTGGACGTCTTTTGTGACAGAAACCAATAATTTATTGACACAGCTTATTAAGGGTAATAAGCCGACCGAATTTCAGTCTCAATTGTTTCGGTTGCGACCGAATGTTTTCGACTGGTTACCGACTGAAAGAAATCTTATTCGTTTCTCATCACTGGTACACCTCGAATGAACCTCTAACGCCAATCCTTACAATTAGAACCCTTTGAGCTTATCAAATTTATGCATATTAAGCTACGCTTTCATTTTGAGAGAACAAATTTCCGTTTTGTTGATAAAATGAAATAAAAACCTTTAAAGAATTCTCGAAAAATGAAGATCACCACTCAAGCTACCTTCTTTTACAAAAATTTCCGACCCCACTCAGTTCAAAATATCCTCAACTTGCGACAGCTTAATAACTTATACAAAAGTTTTTCATCATAGGTGGTGCTCATATTCAACCTTACTCTGTCACTTGCGCCGATTCCCAAAAGTGCTGCGACATTTGAGCCATTTGGCGGTTTCCTACGGAAATATGCTCTTTCAAACTATTTAGCTGTGTACTATAAATGACCCCATCCGTTGAATTTCATCACCTACTATTTAAAAAATATCGAAAATGTTTTATTTCAAGATTTCGGCAGTTCACTACAAAAACGGATGCCTAAAAAGCTTTCACAGTTTTGCAGGAGAAATCGTCAGATTTCGTAATTGCAAACCTTCTGAGAGATAAACGAGTTTTGGTTGATATGAGCTACGTGCTCAGTGGAAGAGGAAACAGGGAATACAAATAATAACACTGTTTTTTGATGCAAATCCCTTCAACAAACGAGACGAGTTCGAGTCTTCGGAATATTTAAGTAACTGTTTGATATTAGATACTTAAAATTGATGATTAACTTATCCGCTACAAGGGGTTGAACTTGCGAGGCAATTTCCGAAATTCTAGACTGAGATAAGCGGAAATCAAAATGCCATTAGTCAAAACTTTTAGTACAAGACGACGAAACAACTGAAAAACTCATAAGTTGAGACAGGCGAAATGAGTGGAGTTTATAAGTGAATAGAATGAGCGACAAAAGTTCAAGCAGAGGAAAAAAAAGGCGTTCCTGGCGATTTTGCCTTTTCCCGCTTGCCCTTGAGCAGGAATTATCTAAAAACAAGCTGAATGCTGCAGCTCGTCAATAGGATTAGCGTACGAGTTCGGAGGCATTACCCCAAGCCAATCCACAGGTGACATTTTGGACAATCAGCGATTCATTCAATTAACTAGCAATATGGGAAGGCCAAAGCGGGTTGACTCAGTTAAATGTCACCTGGATATCTAAGAAATCAATGTTTTGCATCGGCAGTCGAGACAAGTTACCGTATATGAAATGTAGCATTTATATAGAAATATCAACTCCAACCTAATGGAGGAATTCCAAAAATTATATAACGCTAATAATTCCCATCATTGGCGAAGAACGTCTCTGAGTCATATGACTAGTTAAAACGGCTTATAGCACGCATTTTTCCTTTGGTACGTATGCTCAATATATGGCTCTATTGCCTTGGTTAATACTTTTCTTTACATGCTTACTGAGCATCTTAGTGTGGAGGTGGAAATTAGCGATAATGAGACTCTTTTACGATGGATTTGTGCTCAGTGAGGTATTGAAATGGATAATGAGCAATGAGATATTGAGCTGTAAAATATTACAGTTGATGTCTGTGAGGGGGCTATTTCTCAAAAGATATA